>PVJI01002105.1:0-37500 GCA_004026765.1 Micronycteris hirsuta
ATGTCTTGAGGGGAGAGGTCACATTTTTATTAGTCTTTGTGTCTTCTCCAGCACCTAGCACAATGCCCAGTGCCCAATATGTGTCTGTTCAGTGAATGGATAAATGAAGTGTTTCTTCTCAGGTAAGTTCCAGACACACCAGTGGTCCCAGATGTAAGAGATCTTACATTAGATGTGCATCAGGGGTGTCTCATGTGGGTCCTAGCTTACATTATTGGCAAGAAAATAGTAGCATTTTCTGATAGGCCACACATCCTATTCTTCTAGTACTGTGGGCTTTGGCTTCTTTACCTCTTTACATACTCAAGGGTTTGAGGATCATTTGTTAGTGCTTGTAAAAGGGGTGTGGCTTAATGATAGTACTCCTGATATAATTCATTGGAGTAGAAGGTATTCAACAGGAATTGTTTCTTCCATGAAGATGTGTGCTGCTGTGTTCCCTAGAGATCAAAGAGAATGATAAAATCATTTACATTCCTTTTATACACACACACACACACACACATTTATTGAGCACCTACTGTGTGCCAGGTAAGTGCTGAAGAGAGAGAGATGAAGAATAAATGGATTTTGCTGTCAAGGAGTTCATAGTCAAATGGGGAAGACAGGCAATTTAATATAATCCTAAACCTGCCAGCACAGAGCTGTGAACAAAGACTTTTTGTCAGTCTCACCAGTTCGATCTTTCTCCCAAAGCCTCTCAGACTTTCCTAAAGAGGGAATCACTCTGCAGGGCTCTGGATTTTTAAATATTCTGAATTCTAATTGGCCTTCGGCGATTCAACATGAACGCTATATTGGTGCTCAGGAAATACATTTTTCCAAATTGACCTATGTTTCGGAGAGGAACAAAACAATAACAATAACAACAGACTATTTCCCAGAAACGTACATCTCTGAGGAGGGGTTAGGAAACAGCAAGCAAACACACAAATCCCTTTAAAACAAATGTGTCAGAAGCAGGACTCAGTAAAGCATGGATGTAACATGAAACAAGTCACATAATGGAGCTGATTGTGTTGTCGGGCACAGGTTTTGAAATACTTCTTCCAGTTCGTGTTGTGGCCCCAGGTTAAAAATCTGCAATGTGTTAAGCAACAGTAACCTTAAGGTAAGAGGGTCAACTTACTCAATATGGTTTTACTCTGGAGCAGAAACGGGGACTAACCAAATGTCAAGTGCCTGCCACCAAACACGAACCGCTCTCCCGTACACCGAGTAGTAGAAATGTCGCTTTTTCCCTTTGAAATCAAAACACCTTATTTCAATACCTCAATTCCCATGAATCTAAATAATACTGTGAGTGTTACAATTTTTTGGAATGCATCCGGCTGGGCATTAATACCTTCATAACATGATTTTCACTCTACTTAAGAATTTCTAAGCATTTAAGTACATTCACTAATTTCTCAGTCCGCCTTAAAATGGACATGATCAAGATTGCTTTTTCCAGAATGTATAATAATCTATACAGAATGTATAATGGGGGAGTAGGTCACCTCAATTCCTTTTAAAAATTGAAACAACTTGGTAAAATTGAAATATCAGATGGTTTATTTACTGATTACAAGGAATGCAATTGCTGCTCACTCACTTCTTTACATGGTACTATAATGAAATCCACATCACTTTTCAGTTTTTTTTTTTTTTTTAATTAGACATTGTATTTGGATCTTGGCTAAGTCCTTATTTTTGGATAAGTAAAATGGACTAAGTAAGCTTGCACTTGATTATTGGATAAAAATCAAGGTCTCTTTTTGTTTATTATATATTGGTTTGGGGTACACAGCTCAGTGTTTAGACAGTCGTACACTTTACACAGTGGTTCCTCTCGATATTCCTAGAACCCCAAGTGGCACCATACACGTTGTCACAGTATTATTGACTGTATTTCCTATTATTTGCTTACTTCCCCATGACCATTTTGTTAACTACCAATCTGTGATTCTTAGTCCCTTCACCTTTTCACCAAGTGCCCTGCTGCCCCTCCCCTCTGGCAACCGCCTGTTCTTCTCTGTATCTATGAGTCTTGTCAATTTTATTTAAAACAAGGTCTTTTCTTTTTTTTTTTAAAGATTTTATTTATTTATTTTTAGAGAGAGGGGAAGGGAGGGAGAAAGAGAGGTAGAGAAACAGCAATGTATGGTTGCCTCTCACATGGCCCTCACTGGGGACCTGGCCTGCAACCCAGGCATGTGCCCTGACTGGGAATCGAACCGGGACCCTTTGGTTCCCAGCCCGCGCTCAATCCACTGAGCTACACCAGCCAGGCTAAAACAAGGTTTTTTCAATTGATGACAACTCATTATCTCAGTATCACTCCCTGCATTTGGAGCAGACAAGGCAAGAGAAGCCAGCATTTGGACTCTCAGGCCCTTGCTCTAATCGCTGCACAAGTTTGTTTTTTGTTTCTTTTTTTCAGATTTTATTTATTTATTTATTTTTAGACAGAGGGGGAGGGAGGGAGAAAGAGAGGGAGAGAAACATCAATGTGTGGTTGCTTCTTGTGCACCCCTTACTGGGAACCTGGCCTGCAACCCAGGCACGTGCCCTGACTAGGAATCGAACCTGTGACCCTTTGGTTCACAGCCTGAGCTCAATCCACTGAGCTACACCAGCCAGGGCACAAATTTGTTCTTTTGTTTTGTATTTTCTTTTTGTTTTTGTTTTTCCTTTTGGGTATCATGCCTGTGTCTTGAAGGAAGAGCAATTAAAAGAAAGTGGTTCCCATAGATATTAGATTCCCTTAGATATTTCACAACTCTTCAGCCATAACATTTTGGGGGGATAAAAAATGCCATGTTCTTTATTGTTTCTTTAGTCTTTACTTTTCTCTCTCTCTGGTTAATCTGTACATTTCCTCCAGCCTATTTTTAAAGTATCATGTTAAAACAGAAAAAAAATTGCAAAAGCTGAAGGTAATGATCTTGGGAATTACTTGACAAGTCACATAGTGGGAGATGGGCCAAAATGTCAGTCTGGGGAAACTGTAAGTCATTGTAATCTTATCTTTTTCTCTCAGCCTGGAGAAGAGAGGAATTATGGCCATGTATACAACGGTAAGGTTCATGCAGCACTCCAGACTGAACAGAAAAGGGTTGCGGCTCGGTAAAAGCACAGGTAAAAAGCTGCATGCAGGAGGCATTATCGTGGTGCCTGATATAGTAATGGAGATGGATGGGTGGATGAACACATAATAGATACACCAGGCCCTATCTGAAATGTGTCCAACACTGTTTTAAACCCATATGAGTGTTTTTAAACTTAATATAATAAGTTTATGAGGCAAGTAAAATTTAAGGTCAACCATAGAGATTATAGAGATTAATTGTAAAGGGTGAGGAGGAACCAAAGATTGAATCAAGGTTCCAAGCCTCACCCTGGCTGGTGTAGCTCAGTGGATTGAGCGCCGGCTGGGAACCAGAGGGTCCCGGTTCGATTCCCAGTCAGGGCACATGCCTGGGTTGCAGGCCAGGTCCCCAGTGAGGGCCATGTGAGAGGCAACCATACATTGCTGTTTCTCTCTTTCTCTTTCTCCCTCCCTTCCCCTCTATCTCAAAATAAATAAAATCTTAAAAAAAAAAAAGTTTCCAAGCCTGTGTGAATGAAACTGTTAGGGCTAAAATTATTTTTGAATCATTTTGGGGAGGGGAAATTGCTCAGAAGGCTATAGACTTTATGTACCACTTCTTTCTTTGGCATTACATCCAAAAACCTCATCAATTTTCCCCAATTAAGGGTAAATTATGTGTTGTGAGGCAAATCTGAATTAAAGAAAAGTCTCAATAGAGAAAGGCATTTTGAAGAAAATGTAATTGAATTAATCCAAGTTCATACAGTGAAACAACTGACAAGTAGTGGGCTCTTAGTGGAAGGAAGTATTGCCTGTATTACGGGTTTTGGTAAAAACACTGCTTCATGTGTTCACTGTTTAAATGCAAATATAGAAATATAGCCATTAAATAGTTTCACTTTAAATACACTTATTTTTTGTTATCTTTATTCTATTGTTTTCTTGATAAAAATACTGCTGACAGGTCCATAAAAGCCTTACAAAATTTCCTCAGAACAAAATGAAAAAATATCCAGCTCCTCAGAAGATGACCTATAGAATAATTATATTTAGTTTTATTACAATATAGTCTCTACCATTGATGTTCCTATAAACTGAGTAAAATTATCTTTGCCCCTTTTCCGTATAGGATTACTTTACAGAAAGAACACTTGATTCTATGTTCCACCCAGTGTAAGCAGAATGGAAGAGCAGAATTGCAATATTTCAATTCTATTTTCAGTTACTTTTGTCATTTTAAAGTAAAAAAAATGAACCTCTTTTTGTTACTTCCCAACTCATTTACGTGTCATCACTGACCCTTTCACCACCACCTCCTGCATTGTGCCAGCTCCCACATAATAAATGGATAATGCTTTGCATGGATAATCTCAATCTGCACAGGAATCCCATGAGATTGTAATTTTATCTGTCCATTTTAGAAAAGGAAGATTGAACCATAGAGAGGATAGAAAATTTGCCAAAGTTGTGCAGATTATAGAGTCAAGTATTAAATCCTACGATCTAAATTACTTTGGCATAGAAACTCCAGCTTTAATTCTGTAGCTATGCAGCTATCATTGGTGCACTGGAGTTGACTTAATATTAACTCTCAAAATTAGATTGTGCACATCTCCTCCACAATTTTCTTTAAGTTACATCACATTTGTTGCTTGAAACCAGCTACGGTGAAAGTATTTACAGTATGGCGCTGGCAACACTACAAATCAGGGCTTTATTTTCCCCTGGGGAGCTGGTTGTTAAGTATTTATCAGCACATTAGTGAGCACCATCTTTCTACTTTGGGATCCATGAAAGTAGTGGGATTAAGAAATTCCAGTCCTATGCTGATGAACAAGAATATCCTAATCAACTGTAATATGGGATTAAGTTAATCCTTTGCTGGTTATTCATTGACTAGAAGCAAACTAGCTCAGCGTGCATCACACAGATATGAGAACTAGTTAACTCACAGACTGTATGTGGTCTAGTCTCTATGTCGACATGGCACTTGTCTAGATGGAAAGAGTGACTACTGTCATCAGGCAAGACCTTGTGCATCACCTCTCATCCTCAGAATTTGCATCAGTCCTAATAAGTCAATGGTTCTTTTCAAACTTCTGCTAGATACACTCTGACAGTCACTGACACTAACATAAACAACATGATTCTCACTACTGTCCCAGGGTTCCTGGGACCCCACCTATTGAACTCTTCTTGGCATTCGCACATGCACAATTCTAAATTACAGGGCACTTAAACTTGGGGCAACTTTCTACCAAGAGAGCATGGCAGGTAATAAATGCTTTTTTCCTTTGAATCTGGCTGAGATATGTGAAATGCATCCTATATTACTTCTCTGAATGTCCCAAGACAATGAGCACCAGGCATCCGCAGCAGCGGTCAACTCATCCATGCATCCTTACACAAGCTTTCTTTCTCTCCCTCATTCTGTTCTTCCTCTGTCTTTCACTCCTACTCCCTGGTATCGGCTTGCATGGGAGCTTTTGATCTTCAGGCTAGGATATCCCTCTTGGAGAACCTCCCACAGCCAAGGCAAGGAGGCCTACATTTGCACCAAGAAAAAAGATGTGGAATTCTTTTTTTTTCTCCAAGTATTTGGATACATGTGGCATTCTTAACAAGTGTTGGCCCTTTTAAGGAAGTTAAAACTTCTAGCAAGAAAAAATTACTATTAAGCAAATACTGATAGAAATATTGCTTTCTCTAATAAGTATTATAAAAGAGACCAATTACTGTATTTTTCAGACCATGAGATGCACCTAGATTTTAGAGGACGGAAATAGGAAAATATATTTTGAAGCAAAAAATGTGGTAAAATATTTAATAACATAAATAACATAATATTTCACCAATGTAAATGTACACAGGACATTCGGACTATAAGACACACCCCCATTTTCCTCCCAAATTTGGGGGGAGGTGCGTCTTATAGTCTGAAAAACACTAATTTATCTCACTTAATTTGAGGGTATGTAAAAGCCAACGCTTTACTTTCTTAGTGGTTCCTGAAATGCTCCTTTCCAGAAGGTGGGATCCTAGCATCCCTTGCCCAAGGCAATAAATAATCAGCATTAGAAATCATAATCACCATACTGGGGTGGCACAGGTCATCCCTTAAAAATCCAATCAGAGATCACAACAGCCAATGCAAAGGGGAAAAAAAGCAATCCTTTCATAAAAGAGAAACAAACCTTACTACTCAGATAAATTTCCCCGTGGAAAATACAAATCCCCAATTACTGCCTGACATGTGCAAGATATAAAGCCTCACTTGGAGCTGAGAATCTGCACGATATTTAACAAATTACTAGCATCACAGCATGTTGGATGGAGATTCAGGACCAGACCAAGCAGGGGAAAAAAGAAGGAAAAAAACCCCAAAGTGGTTGCTTTCAAAATCCTGCAAGAAGTCAAGTGACTTTTTGAAAATCCCCATTTTCTTTCTAGATCGTCTTTTTTGACAGGCTCCAAGGACCCAGCTGATGATGGAGTTGAAATGGAATGAATCTAATTATCTTGGATGTCTGGTTTTAAGTTTTAATCTTTCTTGATTCTTTTCTGTGGCTTTTTTTTTTCAATGATAAAGACATTTAGAAGGCCAGAATAGGAAAAAAATGAAAAATATTGATCTTTTAAACTCTCATATTGGTTTCAGTCACCACTATTTGGGGTATCAGAGAACAATGATGCTACGATTTGAGTATACCTTGGTGTTGTGATGTAAAAGGTCTCCATTCCATGTATAAATTTAGTCCCTGCTTAATTAATTACTTCCGCAGACATTGCTGAGTACCTAAAATTGCCAGGCACAGTGCTAGGTTTTTGGAATATAACAATGTTGAACACACAGTTTTTGAATGTCTGTCATATTCAAGTCACAATAAAAGGCACATCAATAGTGACTGTAAAATTCACTCTTGAATTTGACCTATTTTTCACAGGTACCTGAGTCTGAACATGTATTTGTGACCAGTTTCTCAGGAAGAATTTTCAGCAGAAGAAATCACAGTGCCACAGAATGTTAGAATTGTATCAGCCCTCAGAAAAGAACCTAGTTCACTTGCTTATTACACAAGTGAGGAAACAGATTCCTAGAGAGATGAAGTGACTTGCTCAAAGATGTGTAACAATTAAGCAGCTGAAACTAGAAATTAACTGTTGATACCTGTTACTTGTTAAATCATCCATAGCTATTCTTGTTTTTCCCCATTTACTTCATTCACCAAATGGTAGAGGGATAAAATGACGAACAAAACAGACAAGGCTGCTGTTTCCCTTTGGGACTTTAAAACCTAGTCCTGGAAACGACATATACTAATCAAATATCCTACCAAATGAACATGCATACATACATACATACATAGACACATAGCCCTTTGTAATTTTGCTTCAAGTGGAGAATCTGAAAACGCTCCTCTAAAGAAGTGAGCAGAGAACTGAAGGATGTGGAACGTGAACTAAGGAGAGGGTGGAAAGAATAGCGGAGGCTTGGAGAGCGCATTAGCTTCTGAAGACTGCTGTAAAAAAATTACCACAAACTTGGCAGCTTGAAACGATAGAAACGTATTCTCACAGTTCTGGAGGCCAAAAGTCCAAAGCCGAGGTGTAAGCGTGATGGAATCCATCTTGGAGGCTCAGAAGGTAAACCGTTTCAATGCCTGTGTGAGTCTGCTTGGGCCACTGTAACAAAACACCACAGACTGAGTGGCCTTAACAACAGTTAAGTCTGGAGGCTGAAAGTCTAGGAACAAGACTCCAGTAGGGTCGATTCCTGTTAAGGCCTCTCCCTGGTAGACAGCCGCCTGCTGGTTGTACCATTACATGACTCTTTGTGTTAATGTTGAAAGAGAGAGAGGGAGAAAGAGAGAGAGAGAGGCCACTGCAGGATCTCTTTTCTTATAAGGACCCAGTCTGATCAATTAGAACCCCACCCTAATGACCTCATTTAACCTTAATTACCTCCTTAAGGCCCTGTTTCCAAATACAGTCACATCAGGGATTCAGGTTACAATGTATTAATTGGGGGGCACAAATCAGTTCATAATAATCCTGCTCTCCCAGTTTCTGGTAGTCGCCCACAATCCTTGACGTCCCTTAGTTTTTGGCAGTAAAACGCCTATCTCTGCTTCAGTTATCTTATGCCATTCTCCCTGTGTCACTGCATTTACATTCCCCTCCTCTTGTAAAGACACCAATCATTGGATTTAAGGTTCATCCTACTCTGTTAAGACATCATCTTCACTTGATTTCATCTTCAAAACCTCTATTTTCAGATAAAGTCACACTCACAGGTTTGAGGTGGACATGTCTTTTGAAGGGCATTCAACTCAGTGCACAGGGTGAGGAGAGTTCCTGGGATGCGCATGCACGAAGCCCCTGAAGAGGGAAGGAAAGGAGCATCTCCCAAGTGGGAAGTCTGGCTGCGTGCTGGAGGGCGGAGGGAGCCATCAGCAGGCTCTGCCACCATGTTGAGCACTTGGTCTCACTCTGTGAGAAATGGGCAGACTGAAGGAAGATTAAAAAAGGAAGTCACATGGCTAAATTAGTGTGTTAAAAATGGCATTCTGGCTTCAATGTAGAGGCAAAAGGATCTACAAGAACTTCATGAGGCAAATTCAGTGACCTTGATAAGTGAGGATGGTGGAGTGGGTGACAAAGGTACTGCAGAAAGACATCAGGGGGATGGAATTGACCTTGCGGCGGAGAAGGAATGGATGAACAACACAAGCCTCAAGCCTACAGCTCACCAGAGTCAGTCGTGTTCTCTGTCCTCTGTTTGCTTTTCATTTTTGGCCCACAGCCCTTGATGTGAAAATTCAGGTTCAAGAACTATCCATGAAATGCAATATTTTCTCCATGATTAATATTAGGCTCCTGCTTGTAACAGAATGCAGGTCCGGCTGCCCGCTGCTGCGAAAGCTGATACTCAAGAGGCAGGTGCTGATGTAAAGGAGAGTAGTTTATTTGCAGATGCTGGCCATCTGGAAGATGGGGTTTCATGTCTCAGAGCCCATCTCCTGGAAGACGGGGGCCTCGGGTCACAAAGCCCATTTCTGCCTCGCAGCGAAGGCCAAGGTTTTTTATAAGGAGGAAGAGGAGAAAAGAACAAGGAGATTAAGGGAGGGGTGTGAGAAGGTCTGTTTGTGCAGATGAGCATAGGCCATTCCAGTAAGGCAAGTGATGGTCCGTGTGCATCATTCTGGCTTCATGTTATTCCAGCTCCATGGTTGAAGGTCAGCAAGTCTCCCAGAACTCGAATGCTTAAAGGTCAGGGACTGCATCTTTTGAAGTTAATTCTTAGGATTCTTACACAAGTATGCTGTTCACTTATAAGTTACTTGCTAGTCAGAGTCAACACTTACAGAAACACCAAAAGAATGGTGGGCGTGGGTTACAATTTCCTGCCATTATAATTTTCAGTTGTTATTTGTTGACTGTCAAGGGAAGTTTATTTAGTTTATCTCTAGATAGTGAAGGCTAACAAATTTTAATATATATCATTTTTTAAAAATAAAGATTTTTTTCAGAGACTATGGTCATAAGATTTGATGATGAATACCTGGGGCATGGGTTGTATTGCCTCAGCAGTCTAAAATAACTATATAACTGATCTATTTGAATCCCTGTGTTCTGCCTTATTTCTCCCAATAACCAATCACTGAGTTATTTCAATAACCAATCACTTGATTTATTAATTACTATGATTAAATAAAAGGAGTTAGAACTGGCTAATCTAGTTATTTCAGTTATTAAGAGCATTCTGTATACTCGATGATAAAAGAGTTCATTTGCTCAGTTTTTCTTTTGCAGACAACGATCAGGTAGACACCTCAGATCATGTGAAACCCACTTAGGGTTACAGTGTGAAAGACTTAGCACAGCATCCCAGAAATACAGGCATTCGCTGCACAATATTTTCTCTTATCCTCCCTTCTTTCCTTTTCCCATTTCAACTAGTTACAAGAAGAAAATTCTATAAATGTGGACTAGAAAGGGAAAATCTATTAAATAAAAGAAGTACATAAGTTAATGTAATGTATTGGACATGCAATTTAAATTGGAAAACCAACTTAAATGCAAAGCAATTACTGACACTTTTAATATTAGCCAGACTAATAAAGCAGCAATTAGATCTCATTATATAGCTATAAAATTGGTTTGTAATAGATTGATTGCACCAAATGTTCCTACTGATTTTTGATGGCCTTATGGACAACAATACTATTATTTTATTTTAAGGAAAAAAATTCTAACAGTTATAATCTATTTGAGCTCTTCCTTTTATGTGAGCATCAAAGATAAAGCAAGCAAACAAACACAAAGAAAACAGGGGAAAAAAGGAGGAAAGATACAAAACACTCCAAATCCCAAGTATATTTATTTTTCCCAAGAGATCACCAGTTGTTTCAGAATCTTCTTGCCAGAAGCAGTTTCTAGAACTCTCATGGCAGACTGTTCATTTGTTCATATTCAAGGTAAGTGTGTGAAGATGTTATGCTAAATAGAATTTGTGTCTAAATTATATAATCAAATAGCTTAGTGATCCCAAATTCTTGATAACATAATTATATACATATAATTATCTATAATTCTAAAGAACAACAACAAAAAAAACCCACCCGTGTACACCCTACCCTCCAATTTTCCTGTCTCTGCTCCTCTAAAGCACTACCAAATGTGGGAAAGCCAATCAATTTGTTATCAATGAGAGAGAGAAAAAATGAGCAGTGGGCCATGACTATTGAATGACTACAATAGAATTCCAAAAGGCCCCTTTCCTTGGGACAGATCTGGGATCAGTTTTTGCTGCAGAACTTCCTACATGATCACTGAAGTGAAACCACCTTCTTCAATAGCTTCTTTCCCTGTTCATTGCTTACCTATTTCTTACCTATTTCTTCTGAAAGTATTCACTTTGCTAATCACATGCTCATGGACACTAGGTTGTCCCAGTGTGTTTTCCCCCCATAATATTAGACTTTTACCTAGAAACATGTAAAAGTATCCAGGTAAAAGACTATAAAACATAAAACTCTCCTAGAATATTAAAGTTACATTTCCCAGTCTCCCCTTCAGCTTCATGAGGCCATGGAAAATAAATAGAGGTATCTTTGGTTGCTTCAGGGAATAAACTTTCTTTCCAGAAGTAATTCATGTGCATTGTTTGCCACTTGTTCTTCATTCTTTTACTCATCCTGCTGTCTACAATGAAGTTATCACCATCTCGGCCCAGAGAAATGGCAGCCGCACTTGGGAGAGGACAGAGAGGTGAGACGGACAGAGTCCAAGTCTCTGAAGGCTTTGTGAAGTAGAGTAGCAGCCTTGGATGGTGCACCTTTGGAACTATATGTGAGAAAAACATTACATTCTGTTTTATTTAAAGCTCTGTGAATTGGGGTTTTCTAATACTGCACAACCTAACCCTAACAAATATACATATGAAAGGTCAGGAACATTCACATGCAAAATTTGTCAGCAGTTACGGGTCCAAAGCATCTGACACAATTGAAACAATTGTCAAAAAGAGAAGTAGCCACAGGAGAATAAACAACATAAACAATACATGCTGCAGATAATTCAGAACTCAAGACGGCAGCATCTAGCCAGCCTTCACTGGCTGAAAGAGTAATTTATCAGTCTTGATCTTAGAGTTGTATATTCTAAATTGGCCAGCCAACTTACATTGGGTTGGCTTGAACTTACAACATGGATCACTGAATAGTGTGTATTTACATACTGTACAAGTAATTTTTAAAATTTTTAGAGAGGGAGAGAGAAAGAGAGGGAGAGGAACATCAATGTGTGGTTACCACTTGAACGCCCCCACTGGAGACCTAGCCCATAACCCAGGCATGTGCCCTGACTGGGAATCGAACCTGCAGCCCTTTGGTAAACAGTCCAGGGATCAATCCACTGAGCCATACCAGCCAGGGCTGTACAGGTAATTTTTAAAGAATACCTCAGCTCTTCCTCCTTTCCCTGGGAAACACAAAATGGTGGACGACGCAGGTGCCCAGAGGCCCCGGGGGCCCTGAGGGTTTGGCAGTGGCATTCACGCAGAGGTGTCTGCCAGCATCACTGCACCGGCATCACAGTCCAGGCCACGGAGGTCACAGAGGAAAGGCTGATGACAATGAGTGGATCCCCATCACCAAGCTGGGCCACCTGGTCAAGCACAAGAAAATCGAGTCACTGGAGGAGATCACTCTTTTCTCTGCCCGTTGAGGAATCTGAGAGTACTGACATTTTTCTTGGGACCATTTCTCAAGGAGGAGATTTTGAAGATTATGACCACGCAAAAGCACATGCAGACCAAAGGACCTGGTTCAAGGCACTTGTCACTGTTGGGGACTACAATGGACATGTTGGTCTAGGTGTTAAGTGCTCAAAGGCAGTAGCCACTGTCATTTGTGGGGCCAGCATCCCAGCCAAGCTCTCTGTTGTCCCTGTGCAGTGAGGTTACTGGTAGAACAAGATCATCAAGCCCTACACTGTACCTCAGCCAGGGACTACACTGCCACCATGGGCGACTTTACCAAGGCCACTGCTGAAGCTATCTCTAAGACCTACAGCTATCTCACCCCGACCTCTGGTAAGAGACTGTGTTCACCAAGTCTCCCTATAGGATTTTGCTGACCATCTTATAAAGACCCGCACCAGAGTGTCTGTGCAGAGGACCCAGGCTCCAGCTGTGGCCACCCTGTGATTTTATACAAGGAAAATAAAGGGGATTAAGCCAGTTAATAGTAATAATAAAGAAGACCTTAAATAAGGTAGGAATATATACCAATGTTAAAATAAAGGAACTTTATAATTATTTTCCTACTTTCTGAATCATTTGTTTCTTCCTAATCTAAATGGCTAAACCAACCCTCAAATTTTAATTTTTCTAAAATTCTAGACAACTATGATAGAGAGTTAGCTGTGACTCCCCAAAATATGAGTAACTAGAGATGACGTTACAATGATATGTTATTTGAGGGTAGATGTCTTCTCTAAAATGCAATTGGTTCATATTTAAAGTCATTCTATTGACTTTAAAGTCAGTAAAGTCATTCTATTACATAGGAATATTTTCGTAATTAACTCATCCTATAGATCAGGAGAAAGCTGTGTAATCCAAAGTTACTATTATAAAGAGAGATTATTGACATACCTCTGTGGCGCTAGAGGGCAACAGCTAATATCACACCCCAAAATAGTCCCCAAATCAAAACATGTCTCCCCATTCCATTTTGTGTCCTTCCAGAGATTTAATCAACTATTTGTTCATGTTTGGAAGAAAAGAGACTTCAACACTCACATGAATGTGATTGAGAGCAGTAAGGAATGTGACTCAAGTAATAGAAATACATATTTTTATTTTATTTTTTAAATATTTTATTTATTTTTAGACAGAGGGGAAGGGAAGGAGAAAGAGAGGGAGAGAAACATCAATGTGTGGTTGCCTCTTGCACACCCCACACTGTGGAAGCTGCCCACAACCCAGGCATATGCCCTGACTGGGAATCGAACTAGTGACCCTTTGGTTCACAGGTTATCACTCAATCCACTGAGCTACACCAGCCAGGGAGAAAAAATATATTTTTAATTCAGTGGAAATTTTAAATTTTTTAGTGGTATTTTGTGCCTCAAATATATTCTAATCAATATTCTATTGAACTATATTTTCTTTACAAAACTAATCAAAATGAAAATATTGAGCATCTATTATACTCATGTAGTCCATTATACAGAAATCTTCCATTTATTTTTATTTAACATTTCTCATGTTTGTTAACATTTATGGAATGCAATGTAAATATTGCTAAATACATTAAGTGACTATATTACATATATTTGTTTAGTCTATTTTTTCTTCTGGTTTCCAGATTTTCTATTCTCTTCTTGTTTCCTTTAAATTGAACATATATTTTAAACTATGAGAATTTTTATGAATGGATACATCTTCAAATAGACTATCAAAAGTTTAAATTTTCTTTATTTCTTTTGAGCTGCTTCTTATGAGTGGATTATTATCTTTTCAAAAGTCAATGAAACCCATGGTTTGTACTTTTTTGTATTACATCACATGGCTGGCTTTTAGTTCAAACAAGTAACAAATATTTACTATTTTTTGTTATAAAACTAATATCATACTTCCTTCTACAATTTACATCTAATTTGCTTAATCTAGTTTTCTAAATTACGTGTTATACTAATGAACAAGTGAGAACAAATTACATTCTCACATCCCAAATGAAGAGAAATACAAAAATATTGTATGAAAAGAAAGTGGTATTCTGACAGTAAAATGAGTCATCTAAGAGCAAATCAGAACAGTAAACATCTACTTCAGTTCAGTCAAACAGTTAGCACACATTTGCAAGTTTTAAGGATAAGAAAACTAAATTCTCAGAAATGCATGTTTCATGAAAAATTATGTGAATTCAATTATGTAGAAAAAAAATGCCTAGAAAAATGACCAGAAAAAAATACTCCAAAAGATAGTGGTTATATTAAAATGTATTCAGTAGAATATATTTTTATTTTCTTCTTTAGTTTTCTATACTTTCCGACTTCATGCAAAATGCACATCAAATTTTTGCACTCTGTGTCTTGCATACAAGAAAGCAGACGCAGAAAGAGGAAATGAACAAGAAGCGGGTATGGAGCGGGTGGGCGGAGGTTTGATCAGGCCAGTATCTTTAGGAAAAGCTGTAAGCGCTTAAAGAGGAGATGATCAGAGATTTGTGCATCACGCAGAGGGAGGAAAGGGTCGCAGACTGCGGAGTGCTTCCTGCAGAGACAGACCCTCAGGCGGATCCTACTTGTCCCAGGAACAAGTTTAGCCTAAAGGAGGAAAGGATAGTGTCCACAAAACTTAAAAGGGAATAAGCAGCTCTCCAGCTGCCACTCGGCCCACCAGGCACTAAAGCACTCCTGTGTGTCACCACGTCCTTTTCCTTCGTCACCTGCAGAGCCTTGGCTTTGGAGAGGAAAGATTCTTATTAAAACTCTTCAAAAGGCAGAAAACGCCTGGAACAAAGTAACTGTAACTGTAAAATGTCCTGAAAGGCCAATTAGAAATTGCAATACTGGGAGTTTTATTACAACTAACTCCTCCTTAATTATCAATCAATGGATTCTGTTGGAAAAAAAATCCCTCATATTCTCTGCTGGGGAAATGATGCTAATTATTTTCTGTTAATTAAGGCTGTTCTGGGATTCAGACGTGCCATCCTTCAACTAAAAGATTGACACATCAATGCTAACATAATGTTCAGTGCACCCTTCTAAAGTCTTTATAATATAAATTAGTGATAATAAATTAGTGCATGTTATTTTAAACCTCTTGAATAATCATGGCTTTGTCGGGGAATGAAAAATGTATACATATGCAATAATACATGTACTTTAATATGTTACTTAATACAGCCTTGCAAATATTTAAAAAGAACTTTGCTGAGATACTGTGGCTCACTTGCACACTTTTTATTAAGCAAAAATTGAATACAGTATTTATAAAGGTATCTACTCATACTTCAGACAGCAGAGGATGGGTTTAAAATAATTTAATTCACTAGCTCCTCTGTTCTCACAGGTAGTACACGTCAGGAAATCTGTGTGTCAAAGCAACTAGGTACTTGTCAATTATTTAATCAAATTATGGTCTAACTAGGATAGTGCACTTCTCCATGTTAAAATTTAATATATAAAAATATAAATTTGGGTTCCTGAGGATTTCTCTTATTCTCTCCCTGAGTGCACAAAATTGAACATAAAATGGTTTTCAAGAGGAATCAGCCAGTCCAGCTTCAGCTTTCTTTGTCCAGAATGAGAAAGTCCCAGCAGCCCTGTGAGCCAGGTGACGAGCAGAGTAACACGTTTGTTGTTAAGGTTGTGGGACCTTCTCGTGTCCCCTGTGTGCTCTGCCTACTGTCAGGTGAGTACACACACATGCAGCTCCCACCTGCTCTTCTACCAGAAATATGGAAACCACCACTGAGATCCTATGAAAATTTTCTTTTAAATTTGGTCAATACAATAAGATCTCTCTCTTCTCTGTCTTAAGATTATCTGTACTTTCCCCCATGTGAAGAAAAAAATGAGAGAAGTAAAGTGATGAACGCTGGTAATTACTTCTCACTACCACTGTGCTTCTTACCTCTTTCAGTGGATTTTCCAGCTATAAGTTGAATGCAAGGTTCAGATGAAATAACTACGGGTGGACTGATTGAGACACAGTGCTGTGAAGAACTTACTCAAAGAAGCCTCCCAGCAGTGAATCTAAACAAATGTTATTCCATTACATAAGTGCATCCTAAACTGAGCGCCACCAAACAGCTGACTGTCATGGAACACTGTCATTGCAAGGAAATCACCACATTCACAATTTCAACCATTTATATTTTAGTTTAACATATAATTTATCTCATGCCCATCAATAAGCTAACAAATATTTATTTAGAGAAAAAAAAAGGCAACACTTACTGAGCACATAAAGTCTGTATAATTACTATTTGTCCAAGCCTTGAAGTAGAACTGTAGGATAGATATTATTTTATAGACTAGAAACTAGTGTTCAGAAAGTTTCAACAAAGGTTTAACAAGGACCTCAAGGTCACAAGTCAGTATGTAGCAAGATCGATACTCAATTCTAAGTGATTTAACTTAAGTCATGTTCCAATCTGTCTACTATCATCATAGCATCCTATTAAGTAACTTTCTAGCTGTAACAAGCTCTATGTTAGTTAATACAGAAGTTATAAAGATGTAGAAGATAAGGGTGATGGTTACTCGGGGTGATAGAACATGCATACGAACTGATAAGTAACAATACAAGGCCAAATATCATCGGTGTCTACGGTTAATAAGTGACATGCTAAACTGGTCACTTCTCCTGCTTGCCAATTTTCTATCTGGTCCAGGCCATTGTTACCTAGCTTTTGTTAGACTACACTATGATTAATCACTCAGTTAAGCTCCCTACTAAGATGAGGGCCCCTCTAGGGCAAGAAGTGTGATTCACTTATACCAAAATGACTAAATCAATGCCTGCACATAGGATCAATACAATATTGTTTGTGGAATAAATGGATATATCAAATGCCTTAACACATAGGGAGTGAATATACTTCTTTTTTATTTTTTTTTTTAGAGAGAGAGAGACCTGCTTTTTTTTTAAGATTTTATTTTTATTTATTTTTAGAGAGAGGGGAAGGGAGGGAGACAGAGAGGGAGAGAAACAGCAATGTATGGTTGCCTCTTACTTGGCCCTCACTGGGGACCTGGCCTGCAACCCAGGCATGTGCCCTGACTGGGAATCGAACCGGGACCCTTTGGTTCCCAGCCGGCGCTCAATCCACTGAGCTACACCAGCCAGGGCTGTGAATATACTTCTTTATTTGATTAATTTATTTATAGAGCATCCACCATGTGCCAGGCACTATGCTAGGCTATAACCCCAAATAAGGCAGATGTAGTTTCTCTCCTCAAGTAGCTTACAATGCAAAGGAAGGATGCATTCAGTCAACAAGCTGTGGGAGCACAGTGCACCAAGTATCACGTTTAGGGAAATAGAAACTGTTCTGGAGGACAGAGAGGAGAATCTGTAACTTACACAACTTAATTCATTACCCCAGATTGTTTAAAGCACTTAAAGAGAAAGAAATGAAAGCAAACTTCCCATATCTACAGGTGAATAGCCTCCGGGAAGAGGCACCTGAACAGCCACTGCCGTTCTCCTCAGCTAGAGAGGAAGGAACGAATGTAGCAATCAAAAGACAAGACAGGGCATGCCACTGAGTGCACAGCCCGAGCAGAACTGAGTTACTGAATACCCTGTGACTATCTGTAGTGTTCCCCTGGCCACATCACCATCTGCAGGCACAGACAACCTCATCCTTCTGGGAACATAAGTCATCACTTTACTGTCTGCTGAAAACATATTTATAAGAAGGAAAGGTCAAGAATAAAATCATCTTCTTCGTGCATATGGCAGGGCCCACTGAGTTCATAGAGAGCATTGCCCAACAATCAGCCCCTCAGCCTGTGGGTCTAATCCCAAACTGGCAGAAATGCCCTCGCTGGGTTTTGTCATCCTTCTCCCCTGCAAATAAACAGAATGTGGTTTTTTTTTTTTTGTTTTTTTTTTACCTATGATAGGTGATTATGTGGCTTTCATTCAGCTCTTGTAATTCATTTGTACCTCCCGGCATTCATGAGTCATGGGTCTTTTACACTTGTCACAGAAACCTAATCCCTACCCTTCATGGGCCAGCTATCCTAAAGATGGCTGAACGTGTAATTGCCTTGAAGTGTAACATATTTCCCACATTATTTATTATAGCCGTGCCTGCTAGCACCTCTGTGGTTGAGGTCGTGTCAGCATTTTCACTATAAGCCCCTATTTCCAGCGGTAAAAATGTGCTCCAGGCTCAAACTGAGCACATGGAACGTGAGTCCAGAAGGGAATTTTCTACTGCATTTTAAATATATATATAAATAAATTGGTTGGGGCATTTTTTAAGTTACATGGCTGAAAAGGGGGAAATGCAATAAGCGAACTTTTGAAAGTTTCCCTTTTGTGCTCCTAAATTCTAAGCTTAAGATGAGGGTGTGGTGGCAAAGGTCCTCACTGCTGAAACAGCAAGCCAACGCCACCCCTGCTTCTCTGTCCTTGAGCAGCCGAAGGAAGGAAATGGAGCCATGTCCAATCCAAATTTTAAAATCCACTCAAGGAATAAAGAAATAGATTTGAATGAGAAAAAAATAAATGGCCTCAAATTTGGGAGTACGCCATCCCCTAGTTTAGGGACAAATGTGGTCAGATATAGGTAGGCTAAGATTAATGGCACTCTCCCAGCTGCTGATGGGTTAGAATTAGTTGCATTAAAATAGAAAAAGAATGGGATTTTGCATCCATACACCCGCACTCTGGTTCTGCCATTTATTAGACACGTGACTTTATGAAAACCATTTAACACTCTGCATTGCGAGGGCTGGGGGACTGAGATAGGCGGCACACCTGGAGCGGAGAGAAGTCGGCCCGATGAGCTGGGTTTGGGCACCCCTGTTCATCATTTCTGGATGGGTGGGTGATGACGCAGTAGGTTTGATGGTCAATTCTGGCCACTTGTTCTTGGACTTGTGATCATACACAACTTTTCAAATGAGTTATCTAATGTAATTTCATATATTTACTACAATTCAGCAAGAATTAACTCCCCATTATGTGCTCAGTACTGTACAAGGCACCACAAAGGATTCAAAAAAGTATGACTCCCTATCATCTAGAAGTTTACATTCTTGTAGGAAATGCAGACTTACCCACAGGAAAGAGTATTGGTTCCTGATGGTGGTGTCGTAGGTGAAACAATGGCCCCCAAATGTGTTCACATTAGATCCCTTATTAAAAAAACTAAATGTTTTTGCAGCTGTAATTAAGTTAAGGATCTTGAAATGAGGAGATAATCCTGGACTATCTCACATGGGCCCTACATGTTATCACAAGCACCCTTATGAAAGAGGAATAGATGGACAATTTGGGAAGACACAGAAGAGGAAAATGGAGGCAGAAATTGGAGTGATGCAGCCTCAAGCCAAGGAATGCCAGCAGCCACCAGAAGCTGGAAAAGGCACGGGAAGGGATTTCTTTTAGAACCTTCAGGAATGTGGGCCTGCTGACACTTTGACTGCAGACTTCTGGTCTTTAGAACAGTGGGGAATAGACTTATGTTGTTTTAATTCACCAAATTTATGATAATTTGTTACTGTAGTCACAGGAAACTAAAGTAGTGGGGAAAGCGAGGTCCTCCTTTTTCTACATTAGATTTTTAAAATTTTATTTATTTATTTTTTTATTTATTTATTATTTCCATCACCATTTATCCCCACCATACCTTCTTCCACTCCCATCACCCATCCCCCACCCCAGAATCACCACACCGTTGTTCGTGTCCATGAGTTCTTCTCTTTTTTTGCTCAATTTCTCTACTCACCACCCCCCAGCATACCCTCTCAAGCTGTCAAGCTCTCTTTATTAGAGTCTGTCTCTGTTTTGCTTGTTGGTTCAGTTTATTTTTTTTTTTTATTTTTTATTTTTTAAGACTTTATTTATTTTCAGAGAAAGGAGAAGGGAGAGAGAAAGAGCAATGTATGGTTGCCTCTCACATGGCCCTCACCGGGGACCTGGCCCGCAACCCAGGCATGTGCCCCGACCGGGAATCGAACCAGGACCCTCTGGTTCCCAGCCTGCGCTCAATCCACTGAGCTACACCAGCCGGGCTGTTGGTTCAGTTTATTAATTAGATTCCACATGTAAATAAAATTATATGGTACTTGTCTTTCTCTGACTGGCTTATTTCACTTAGCATTATGTTTTCTAGTCCATCCATGCTGTCACAAAGGGTAAAATTTTCTTCTTTTTTACTGCCAAGTGGCATTCCATTGTGTAAATGTACAATAGCTGTTTTATCCACACCTCTACTGATGGACATTTGGCTGCTTCCAAATCTTGGCTATCGCAAATAATACTGCAGTTAACATAGAGGTATATATATATTTTTTCTAATTAGTGTTTTGGGTCTCTTAAAGATTCCACAAAAAAACTACTAGACCTGGAGGAGAAGATGGCAGCCAAGTAGGTGGGAGCTGAGTCCACTTGCTCTTGTCCCCAATTCAGATTCTCAGCTGATTTTCTGACAAATAACCTGAACAATCAACAGAATCTTAGCTGATATGAAGTTATGAAGCCAAGGAGTACAGAAGATGTTTTGCAATGGGCAGTAAGGAGATTTTTTAAGTCGATGGGGAAATACCCTATGCATGGCACCTGCAATAGCAGGGTTACTAGTCAGAAATTGCAGCTTTGTAGCTCCCTTCCTTCCCAAGGCAGGGTGTCCCAGTCCTGCACAGGGAACCTCCAGACCCTGACCTGGAGTGACCTGGAAGGATATAAGGAGTGGGGGAGATCCGGGTTACACACACACATAGCAAGCAGCACATTCATAGCTGCAGTTCCAAATACTAACCAGGAGAGTGCCAGAGAGAGGGGAACTCTATCTCCCAAAATGATCAGGGGCCACACCTGGGTCAGGCAGAGGCAGGCTGTGGCCAGCCATGACCGTAAGAAACTTCTGGCTTTTTGGATATGCGCAATGTATACAGAACCAAACAGTGACTCAGTACTGCCATGGGGGTGCCACAGAAAGACTTTTTAAAAGGGGAGCTGTGCAGGGACCACATGCACAACTGCCCTGCCAGCAAAGGAACAAGATTGAGAGCTCAGATTGCTCCCACTGAATACAGCTAGGCAGGTAGATCAGAAAGTTGCACAGCAACAAGATTTCTGGTCCCTAGCCCAGAGCAGTAAAATGAAGAGTTTGGGACTATGACTACTGGGAGGGCAGTGGGTTTGGAATGAGACAGGCAAGAGTTGAGCACCTGAGATGATTTACAGCCAGGCAGAAGCCTCTTCCCTGGCAGAGTTCAAACCTCTGGGAATGGAAAGATGTACTCGGCCCCACCTCATGCAGGACTGCAAACACCAAATCCAACAGGGAAGCTCTGCAGAACAGTCAGGTCAGGCTCAAGAACCCCTTGTAGGGTGCATATCCGCAGGAGAAAGGCAGGAAGAGAAACTCCAAAAGGGCTCATTTTGAACTTCTCTCAGGGAGACAAAACACACTGGTTCTTAGGGTCCTATTCCATTGAGGCCAGCAAAGAAGGGAGATCAGAAATTGGTGCAGCACGGGGTAAGCAGGGCCCCACCCAGCCATCAGCACCAAGCAGTAAAGCACTGACCCTTTTACACAGATTGGTGTTTCCTTTGCAAAGAACTGCGAGTTTATCAGAAACTATACATAACCTGGGACAGACCAAGATGGGTGGCACAGGAGCAGGGGAGCTACACCCATGATTTTCTTAGGAGACTGAACAGTATCTCCCAGGGGAGACCTAGAAGTCCACCCTCCCAATCACAACAGAAGCCCCCTCTAGAGGCAGGTGAAGGTGGTACATGCGGTGCTACAAGAAGGTGGATGACCCACCCCTGGACCTTGAGCTGATAAAAAGCCAAAGGTGGATCCAGAAGGAGAAGACAGAAGGTAAACATCGAAGTCTGCTGAGACCAGTTCCACTTCATTCTTCTTCAGTATTTGTGTCATATTTTTCTCTTGCATAGCCTTTTAATTTTAATTGTATTTCAACTAATTCATGATTTTTGTCGTTTTTTATTCTTTTCATTTATAATTTTATATCATTTTATTTTTTATTTCAACTCTCACATTGTATACTACTTTTGTCATACTTCAATTTACCTTCTTCCTTCCCTTTCATATTTTCTTTTTAAATTTTATATTCCCCATTTCTATGCCTTGTTCCTATTCTTCACTCTTACTATTTCTCCTCCCTCTATATTCACAAAATGATTTTTCTTTCTTTTAGTCAGATCATATTCTTTTTCCCTTTCTTACAATATTCTCATTTTCTTTCCTTTATTAATCATTGCTTGTTTGGCATGGATATTGTGGTTATTGCTGTTTTTCTTCAATTTTATTCCTATTTGTTCACTATTTTCTTAATTTTAAATCTCATAGGTTATTCTCCCCGTCTTATTCCGCTTAGCCTTCCTCCTGCCCTTGCTTATTTGAGTTTAGAATTTTATTTCTTCCCTTTCTTAGTCTAGATTCTATTTCTTACTCTTATTATTTATACTTCCTCGATCCTCTCAAAATCATCTTTCTTTACTGTAGACATCTCATATTCTTTTTCTTTTTTATAATATTCTTATTCTCTTTCTGCCTTTATTAATCTTTGCTCAACTGTTGATGTAATTGACCCTGTTTTGTTTTTTCTTCAATTTTTTTCCTATTGGTTTACTATTTATTTCATTTTATTTCAAACCTATATTCTACTCTTCCCTTTTCTTACTCCATTTCCCATGTCCCTTTCCTTTTTTACTTACATATTAAATTTTATTTTCTCCCTTTCTTTCCCTTGTTTCTATTCCCTACTCTTACTATTTCTCCTCTCTCTTCCCTCTCAAAATAATTTTTCTTCCCTTTAGTAATCTCATATTCTATTTTTCTATCTTACAATATTCTTAATCTCTTTCCACTTGTATAATCTTTGCTCATTTGCTGTTGATATTACTGATGTGGTAGGAGGGTATTTTTGCTGTTGTGGGTATGGTTTTCCGGGTAGTTTTGCTTTGTTCTGACAGTACCTGTACAATAGCATACAAGACATGGTGGGAGTTATAACTCTCAGTCAGCCAGAGAATAGTGGGAGGGGAGAACCCACCAGTGAATTAATCATCCATAATCATACCCCAAGTACAATAAGATATTCCACATAAACTGAATAAAAGGCATCCCTAGAGCATCAAGCTCAGGAGACCAAAGAGTCTGAACCATTGAGTCCCACAGAACTCCTACTATAGAAGGCCATGCCACAAAGGAAAGGAGTCAAAATAGAGCAATCTGAGATGCAGAAACAGAGTCACCTAAAATGGGGACACCCCCCCCAATTGAAAGAAAAGGAGGAATCCCCAGGAAAAGAGATACATGAAATTGAGGCAAGCAATCTATGAGATACAGAATTCAAAGTAATGGTTATCGAGATGCTCAAGGAACTCAGTGAGAACTATGAGGAATTTTATAAGAGCTACAAGGAACTTAGTGGGAACTACATCACCATTAAAAAGGACATAGAAGCTATGAGTAAGAAACGGGAAGAAATGAAGAATATAATATCTAATGAAGAATGCACTAGAAGTAATTAAAAGCAGGCTAAATGAAGCAGAGGACTTAATCAACAAGCTGGAAGACAAAATAGAAAAAAACACCCAGTCAGCAAAAAAATGAAAAAAGACTCAAAAAGAAAGAGGATACTTTAAGGGAGTTTCAGTACAGCATGAAATGTAACAGCATTCACGTCATAGGAATATCAGGAGCAAGAAAGGAGCAAGGAATAGAAAATCTGTTTGAAAAGTAATGACAGAAAACTTCCCTAACTTGGTGAGGGAGAATTCCAAGCAAGTTCAGGAAGCATAGAGAGTCCCAATCAAGATGAACAGAAAAGGTACACTACAAGACACATCATAATTAAAATGGTAAAAATTAAACACAAAGAGAGAATCTTAAAGGTAGCAAGAAATAAACAGCTAGTAATATAAAGGGGAGCTCCAAAAAGGTCATCAGCTGATTTTTCAACAGAAACACTACAAACCAGAAGGAATTGGCACAAAATATTCCAAGTAATGAAAAGGAAGGACCTGCAAAAGCAACTACACTATCAAGCAAGGCTCTCATTTAAAATGGAAGGTGAAATAAGGATCTTCCCAGACCAAAATAAAAGGCTAAAAGAGTACATCTCTACCAAATTATCATTGCAAGAAATGCTACAGGGACTACTTTAAGAAAAGAAGAAATAGAGAGAGAGAGAGAGATACAAAGGGAAAAGTGTCAATGAACAAGTACCTATCAATAATAACCTTAAATATAAGTGGATTAAATTATCCAGTCAAAAAGCATAGGGTAGCTGATTGGATAATAAACCATGACTGCATATTTGCTGTCTACAAGAGACACAACTCAGAACAAAAGATCTGCACAGGCTGAAAGTGAAGGGATGGAAAAAATATTCCAAGCAAATGGACACTAAAAAAACCTGTGCTAGAAATTCTTATAGCAGACAAAGTAGACTTCAAAACAAAGGGCATAATAAGAGACAAAGAAGGTACCACATAATACTTATGGAAGTTGTCAAACAAGAGGATATAACCTTTGTAAAATTATGTAACCAACATAGAAGCACCTAAATACATAAGAAAAACATGGAAGACTTTAAGGAGATAGACAGCAATATAGGCATCATAGGGGATTTTAACACCCTACTATTAACAATAGATAGATCTTCCAAATAAAGAATCAACAAGGATATTGTGGCATTGTCAACACTCCAGATCAAATGGACTTAATTGATATTAACAGAACATTTCAATCTGAAGAAGCAAAGTATATGTTCTTTTCTAATGCACATAAATTATTTTCAAAGATTAGACCATGTGGTAGGACACAAAACAAGCCTCAAAAAATTCAAGAAAATTGAAATCATATCAAGCATCTTCTGAGATCACAATGGCTTGAAATTTGACACCAATCTCAAGGAAAAAACTCCAAAATGTTCAAATACATGGAGACTGAATACCATGTTATTAACAATGAGATCAAGGAAGAAATCAAAAAGTCCCTGTAAATAAATGAAAATGAATACACCACAATCCAAAACCATGGGATACAGTGAAGGCAGTCCTGAGATGAAAGTTCATAGCAATAAGGCCTACCTAAAGAAGAAAGAAAAATTTCAATTAAACAACCTAACCCTACATCTACAAGAACTACAGGAACAACAACAAGCAAAGCCCAGAGTGATAGAAGGAGGAAAATAATCAATATCAGAGCAGAATTGAATGACATAGAGACTGAAAAATAATCCAAAGAATCAATGAATCCAGGAGCTGGTTCTTTGAAAAGATAAACAAAGTTCACAGAGTTTAACCAGAGTCTTCAAGAAAAAAAAAGAGAGAGAGAGGATCCAAATAAGTAAAAGAAGAAATGAAAGAGGAAAAGTAACAACTGGTACCACAGAAATACAAAGGATTGTAGGAAGTACTATGAATAATTATTTGCCAAGAAGCTGGACAACATAGGTGAAATGGACAAATTTCTGGAAACACACAATCTCCCAAAACTGAATCAAGAAGCAGAAAGCCAAACAGATGGATAATGACTAGCAAAATTGAAGCAGTAATGAAAAAAAAAACAAAAAAAAAACTCCCAGCACAAAAGAGCCCATGATTGGATGGCTTCACAGGTGAATTCTACTAAACATTCAAAGAAGTACTAACACCTATCCTTCTGAAATTATTCTAAAAAATTTAAAAAAGGAAAAGACTCCCAAACTCTTTTTATGAGGCCAGTATCATCTTCATTCTAAACCCCGGTAAAGACATAAAAAGAAAGAAAATTACAGGCCATTATCTCTGATTAAAATAGATGCTAAAATCCTCAACAAAAGAATGACAATCTGCATCCAGCAATACATTACACAAATCGTACACCACAATCAAGTAGGCTTTATCCCAGGGATGAAAGGAAGTTATAATGTTCACAAATCAATAAATGCAATACATCACATAAACAAAATGAAGGACAAAAACTACATGATTGAATCAATAGATGCTGAAAATGCATTTGATAAAATCCAGCACCTGTTTATGATAAAAAACACAGCAAAGTGGGAATAGAAGGAGCATACCTCAAAATATAAAGGCCATATATGAAAGACCTACTGCCAAGATCATGCTCAGTGGGAAAAACTAGAAGTGTTTCCCTTATAATCAGGAATAAGACAAGGATGCCTGCTTTCACCATGCTTATTCAACATAGTACTGGAAGTTCTAGCCACAGCAATTAGACAATAAAAATTAAAAAAAAAATGCATGCAATCTGGAAAGGAGGAAATAAAACTGTCATTATTTGCAGATGTCACGATACTGTATATAGAAAACACTATAGTCTCCACCAAATAACTAATCAACCTAATAGGTGATATTGGCAAAGTAGTGGGATACAAAGTCGATATTCAGAAATCAGTGGCATTCTTGTATAACAACAATGAAGTATCTGAAAGAGACACTAAGAAAAAATCCCACTTACTATAGCAACAAAAATAATGAAGTACCTAGGGATTAATTTAACCAAGGATGTAAAAGACCTGTACTCAAAAAACTATAGAGCACTGAAGAAAGAAATTGAAGAAGATACAAATAAATGGATGCACATGCCATGTTCATGGACTGGAAGAATTAACATCATTAAAGTGTCCATGACAGGAGGGGAAGATGGCTGCAAAGTAGATGGGAGTGGAGCCCAGTTTTCCTTGTGCCCAGCTGAAACACCTTGCCGATCTTCTGAGGAATAGAGTGAACAGCCAACGGAATCCCAGCTTACAAGAAGTTTGGAGGCAAAAAATTGCACAGAACATTGAAAAACAGATAGTGAGGAGAGTGCACTGAGACAGTAAGGGCCCTGGGATCTGTGCCAGGACCAAGGCTGCTGTGGCCTCTGACCTGGTGCCTGCCACAGGATATGCAGAGGAGAGTTAGATCACCAGCTCCCCCTGCCACCAGAGCAGGGAGGGCAGCTCAGCACTAGGAGGCACCTGGGTGCTGGAAGTCACTGGAGGAAGTATAGATGAAGTGGGAGACACACAGAGGTGGGAGACACACAGAGGGGGTACACATCTGCTGGAACTGTGGATGCTGGCACCAGAGAAACTGGGGTGTTAGACAACACCTGGAAAAGGGAGGAGTCGGGCTAAATCGGACCCTGACTTGGATAATCCCCGGACTGGTTGAAAAGTGGGGCTGTGTGAAAAGCCCTGCACTTGATAAGAAACGTGGGCAGCTGCTTTGTAAGGAACTCTCCAGCAGCAGCTGGCGCGCCTCGAGTGAGATTTCAGCTGCACAGCCCAGAGTGAGTGGCAGAGGGGAACCCTGCACCCCGCCTGTCTGTCACTGAGCGCCCAGAAACTGTAGCCGAGCTTAACCGTGCACCCTGCTAGTCTCACACTGTGTGCCCAGAGACAGTAGCAGAGGGGAACCGTGCACCCCATTGGTCTCGCACTGTGTGCCCAGAGACAGTAACAGAGAGGAACTTTTTCCCCTGCTTGTCTCGGGCTCCACGCCACAGATTGACTCATGCTGTGAGAAGCTAAGTGGCTGATTTGAGCTTGGCAGCTCACGGAAGACCTGGGCCAGAGGCCGGGAAACTGTGAATAGCGAGAATCACACCTGGTCCCCATCTTCTCAGAACCAAAAGAAGGGAGAAAAGCGAAGCCCAGCCCCTTCTTCCTGTGGCATCTACAAAGACCAGTAGAACTCACTGAACAGGTTTTAAGTCAGCAGGAGGCTTATTATTATCTTTTTTTTTTTTTTTCCTTTTCTTTTTGGATCCTCTCTCTTCCCACACCCCTCCTTTTTTTCCTTTTTTTTTCTTCTTCCAATTGGGACACTAAGACAGTTACAAAGGGTCCAGAGACATATCGAAAGGAGGAGCACAAGACTAACCACAAAAACTGAGAAAATGAGGCAAATGTCATTTTGCTATCTCTCAGAGCTGGCATTTTATTGTGTATGTGTATTATTATTATCTTGCAATTATTTTTTACCACTTTTATTTTATTAGTATTTTTTATTTCTTTTCCTGATGTTTAGTTTTCCTCATTTTATTTCCCTGTTTAATTGCATTGCTTGACTGGTTTTCCTTATTCTCTTTGTATTGTATTTTAATTTTCCTTCTTTCACTTCGCTGGTGTACCAATAACACACCACTCTTGATTGGCTACTTTCTATTCTGGTTATCCAAATCATATATTTCTTGTCATATTATTGTTGTTCCAGTTCTATTGTAAATAATTGTTGTTCCATACAATTGTACAGACTACACAGCAACCCTCCATGATCTTAGCCCACTTCACTTTAATCCTGAACATTATTATTGCTGTGGTTAACTCTGTTCTCTCTCACACTACATGTACTTTCCATACTTTATTCTCACTATATCTCATCATGTAACCTGGCACAAGTGCTCTGTTTTCTGGATTCAGCTCACAATCATCCTCCCCTCTAACAAGAGTCTTATGTTTCTTTCACCTTTAAAAAAAAGTGGCTAATTGGGTGAAATATCACAGTTAACACTATACATATATAAAGAATCTCCTATCTGTTCTCTACTTGCTTATACTTTAAATCTCATAAAATACTCTCCTGCTGTCTTAATCCATTTTGCCTACCCCATGCCACTGATCACATACAAGAATAGGTGGGAGCTGTGAACATCAGTATACCTGCTTGATGAGAAAAACCACCAATAAAGGAACGACCAAAAGGTACAAACCCAAGTAGAACAAGAAAGCCCACACAAACAGAAGAAAAAGAAAACCTAGAACATCCAGTCAAGGAGATCAGAGACCACACCACTGAACCTCACAGAATTCCTACCATAGAAGTTAACCCTACAAAGACAGCTAACAAAGTGAAACATCTGGAAGCACAGAAACAAACAAAAAGAGTCAACTAAAATAGGGAGACAAAAAAAGAACATGCAATCAAAAGGAATGGAAGACTCACCACTAAAAGAGCTAAATGAAATGGAGGTAACCACACTATTAGATATAGAATTCAAATGAATGGTTATAAAGATGCTCAAGAAGCTCACAGACAACTACAAGGAACTGAGTGAGAACTACATCAGCATTAAAAAGGAAATAGCAACTATAAACAAAAACGAGGAAGAAATGAACAATAAAATCTCAGAAATAAAAAAAAAAAAAACAGAAAAATTACAAGCAGGCTTGATGAAGCAGAGGATCAAATCAATGAGTTGGAGGACAGGGTAGAAAAGAACTCCCAGATGGAGTGAGAAAAAGAAAAGAGACCCAGAAATAACAAACAGATGGTAAGGGAACTGCAGGACAACATGAAACATAACAATATCCGCATAATAGGGATACCAGAAGAAGAAGAAGAAGAAGAAAGCAAGCTATAGAAAACCTGTTTGAAAAAGTAATGATGGAAAACTTCCCTAATTTGACAAGACAAAAAGTCACACAAATCCAGGAAACAGAGAGAGTCCCAATCAAAACGAACCCAAAGAGGCCCACTTCAAGACACATCATAATTAAAATGGCAAAATTCCAACATAAAGAGAGAATCTTAAAGGCAGCAAGGGAAAAACAGGAAGGAACATACAAGGGAGCCCCAATAAGACTAGCAGCTGACTTCTCAATGGAAACGCTCCAAGCCGGAAGGGAATGGCAAGAAATATTCCAAATAATGAAAACCAGAGGCCTGCAACTAAGGCTACTTTACCCAGCAAGGCCTCAATTAAAATGGAAGGCCAAATAAGGAGCTTCCCAGACAAAAGTAGCCTCAAAGAATATACCTCCTCCAAACCAGCTCCGCAAGAGATGCTTAAGGGTTTGCTTTAAGAACAGGAAGAAAAACAGTGAAAGAGAGAGGAACACAGGTATGAAAAAATGGCAATGAATAAGTACCTATCAATAATAACCTTAAATGTAAATGGATTCAATGCCCTAATCAAAAAACATAGAATAGCAGAATGGATAAGAAAACATGACCCTCATGTATACTGCCTACAGGAGACCCACCTCAGAACAAAAGACCTACACAGACTGAGAGTGAAGGGCTGGAAACAAATATTCCAAGCAAACGGATAGGGAAAAAAAGCCGGGGTAGCAATACTCATATAAGACAAAATAGACTTCTTCAAAAAAAAGCCATAAAAAGAGACCCAGAAGGTCACTTTGTAATACTCAAGGGAAGAATCCATCAAGAAGACATAAACATTGTAAATATATATGCACCCAACATAGGAGCACCCAAATACATAAAGAAAATCTTGGAGGACTACAAGAAAGATATTGACAGCAACGCAATTATAGTAGGGGACTTCAACACCCCACTGTCAAAAATGGACAGATCTTCCAAACAAAATATCAACAAAGATATTGTAGCATTGAACAATGTCCTAAATCAAATGAACTTAACTGATATATATATAGAGCCTTTTATCCCAAAGAAGCAAAATACATATTCTTTTCAAATGCACATGGAACATTTTCAAAGATAGACCACATGATAGGTCACAAAGCAAGCCTCAACAAATTCAAGAAAATTGAAATCATAACAAGCATTTTCTCAGACCACACTGAAACTAGAAACCAATCTCAAGGAAAAAACTCAAAAACACTCAAACTCATGGAGATTGAATAGCATGCTATTAAGCAATGAATGGGTCAAGAAGGAGATCAAGGAGGAAATCAAAAATTCCTGGAAACAAATGAAAATGAACTGACAACAACCCAAAACTTATGGGACACAGTGAAGGCAGTCCTGAGAGGGAAATTCATAGCTATATGGGCCTATCTAAAAAAATTAGAAACATTTCAAATAAACAACCTAACCCTACACCTAAAAGAACTTTAAGAACAACAATAAAGGTAGGCCAGAGCAAGTAGAAGAAAGGGAATAACCAAGATCAGAGCAGAATTAAATGACATAGAGACTAAAAGCACAACTTTAAAAATCAATGAATCCAGGAGCTGGTTCTTTGAAAAGATAAACAAAATCAACAAGCTTTTAAGCAGGCTCATCAAGAAAAAAAGAGAGGACCCAAATAAACACAATCAGAAATGAAAGAGGAGAGATTACACCTGATACCACAGGAATACAAAGGATTGTAAGAAATTACTACAAATACCTATATGTCAAGAAATTTGAAAACCTAGGTGAAGTGGAAAAATTTCTAGAAAAATATAATCTTCCAAAACTGAATGAAAAAGAAGCAGAAAGCCTGAACAGACCAATAACAGCTGATGAAATTGAAGCAGTAATCAAAAAACTCCCAACACACAAAAGCCCTGGACCAGGTGGTTTCACAGGAGAATTCTACAAAGCATTTGAGGGAGAGCTAACCCCTATCCTTCACAGACTATTCCAAAAAATCTAAGTAAATGGAAGACTCCCAAACTCTTTTTATGAAGTCAGCATCATCCTAATCCCAAAACCAGATAAAGACACAACAAAGAAAGAAAACTTCAGACCAATATCACTGATGAACATAGATGCTAAAATCCTCAACAAAATATTGGCAAACCACATCAAGTAACACATTAAAAAGATCATACACCATGACCAGGTGAGATTCACCTCAGGGCTGCAAGGATGGTACAACATTTACAAATTAATAAATGTATTACATCACATAAACAAAAGCAAAGATAAAAATCACATGATCAAATCAATAGATGTGGAAAAAGCATTTGATAAGGTACAGCACCCATTTATGATAAAAACACTCAGCAAAGTGGGAATAGAGGGAGCATTCCTCAACATAATAAAGGCCGTATATGAGAGACCTACAGCCAACATCATACTCAGTGGGCAAAAACTAAAATCTTTCCCACTAAGATCAAGAACAAGACAAGGTTGTCCACTTTCACCACTTCTATTCAACATAGTATTGAAAGTCCTAGCAACAGCAATCAGACAAGAAAAAGAAATAAAAGGCATCCAAATTGGAAAAGAGGACACAAAAACTGTCATTGTTTGCAGATAGCATGATAGTGTACATAGAAAACCCTATAGACTCCACCAAAAACTGCTTGACCTAATAAATGAATTTGGCAAAACAGCCAGATACAAAGACAATATTCAGAAATCAAAAGCACTTTTGTACACCAACAATGAAACACCAGAACCAGAAATCAGGAAAAAAAATCCCATTTGATATAGCAACAAGAAAAGTAAAATACCTGGGAATAAACCTAACCAAGGAGGTAAAAGACCTGTACTCAGAAAACTACACAACACTGAAGAAGGAAATTAAGGAAGACACAAACAAATGGAAACATATACCGTGTTCATGGATCGGAAGAATTAACATCAACAAAATGTCCATACTACCCAAAGCAATTTATAGATTCAATGCAATCCCTATCAAAGTATCAATGGCATATTGCACAGATATAGAACAAACACTTCAAACATTTATATGGAACCATAAACAACCCTGATTAGCTGCAGCAATTTTGAGAAAGAAGAGCAAAGTAGGAGGAATCACAATACCTGATATCAAAATATATTACAAGGCCACTGTAATCAAAAGAGTCTGGTGCTGGCATAAGAACAGACACATGGACCAATGGAACAGAATAGAGAGCCCCAAAATAAACTCAAGTTTCTACAGTCAATTAATATTTGACAGGGGGCAGCAGCATAAAATGGAGTAAAAATAGCCTCTTCAACAAATGGTGTTGGAAAATCTGGACAGCTACATGCAAAAAAATGAAACTCAAGCACCAAGTTACGCCATACACAAAAATAAATTCAAGGTGGATAAAAAATTTAAATATAAGTTGTGACACCATTAAAGTCCTAGAGGAGAACGTAGGCAGGAAAATCTCAGATATCCCATGCAGCAATATTTTCACTAATATGTCCCCTAGAGCCAGGGACATAAAGGAAAGAATAAACACATGGGATCTCATCAAAATAAAAAGCTTCTGCACAGCTAGAGAAAACAGCATTAAAATGAAAAGAGGAGCAACCATATGGAAAAACATATTTGCCAGTGATACCTCAGAAAATTTGCAGACTGGTGAGACCACTATGGAAAACAGTATGGAATTTCCTCAGAAAACTAAAAATGGAAATGCCTTTTACCCAGCAATTCCACCGCTAGGATTATATCCTAAGAACCCTGAAACAGCAGTCCAAAAGAACCTATGCACCCCAATGTTCATAGCAGCACAATTTACAATAGGCAAGCACTGGAAGCAACCCAAGTGCTCATCAGTAAATGAATGGATAAAAAAACTATGGTACATTTACACAATGGAATTCTACGCAGCAGAAAGAAAGAAGGAGCTCCTACCCTTTGCGACAGCATGGATGGAACTGAAGAGCATTATGCTAAGTGAAAGAAGCCAGGCCATGGAAGACAAATACCATATGATATCACCATTAACAGGAACCTAATCAACAAAACGAATGAGCAAAGACATTGAAATTGAGAACAGGCTGACAGTGATCAAAAGGGGGAGGGGAGGGGATAATGGGGGAAAAGGGTGAAGGGTTCACAGGAACAATTATAAAGGACACATGGACAACAACATGGGGGGTGGAAATGTGGGAGGGAGGCAGGAAGGACTGGGGTGATGGGGAGCAGTGGGGGAAAAAGCATAAAACTGTACTTGAACAACAATAAAAAATTAATTATAAAAAGAAACTTGAAAAATACATACAGAGAGCTATACATGATTTGAGTCAATAAAGGAGAGTCAAAATAAATAAATAAATAAAATAAGGATGAAAAATAAAAACAATAAAATGTCTGTACTACCCAAAACAATCTATAGATTCAATGCAATTCCTATTAAAATACCGAGGTCATAATTCACAGATCTAGAGAAAATATTCCAAAATTTCTAGGTCCAGTCATGGAAGATTCCAATTCAACTACATTAAGATATATCCTCAGGATCTATATTTTTGATAAATGCCCAGTGAATCTTATGAACAGAAAAACTTGGAAGCGCTTTTCTAACATAATAAAATATTGCTTCATTAAGTGCTAAAGAATTTAGAGAAAGTCAAGTTCATTGTGGGGGGGACAGTCCCAATAAAGACTTAATATGTCATTCTTTTTCTCACCTCAGCCACACTGCCAAGCTTTTCTAATGAATGCAGTTGTCTGCAGCCTGACCATCTCCTCCGTTTGAACCTCCAGCTATCTGGCTTTGCTCTCCCTACACACGCATTCCTCCTCCTTACCCTTTCATCTCAGAAAGGTCTTTTCTCATTGTGGTTAGCTTCTCAGAAGCATCTGCTGAAGCAATTCTCTACTCTTGTTTTTCCTCTGACCCCACACTGCCCTGATTTCCCAAGCTCTCCTCTCTTTTTATATCATTCCTGAAGCTCCCATACTTTTTCCTAAACTCTTCAAAGATATCAATTTACCTAGTTTTAATATCACTTCTTCACAAACATGTATAACACTGAATACTAATCCTTGTATATCCAATATTGATGGCATTTTTAAAGATTTTGGTTTTTCCCAACTTGATAGTGCATTTATTGAAAGAACATCTATCTTGAATTAAACAAATTATTAGCTTTGGCAATAAAAGTGCAAATAAGATGGACGCCAGAGGGTCTGTTGATCTGTTGCTGTAGACATATTGCTGTAGTTAGGTCAATAGTCCTGAAATATGCACACACTGTACTCAGTAGAACATGGACATATTAAACATGTCTTATTGTACAAACCATGCTAATGCACATATTCGATGTTAATATTAAGAAACTGAAACTCTTGAATAATTCTTGCTGACAATTTAATTCCACAGATTTTAATTTTTACATATAATTCAGGGCTAATTATTAATGATGTAACCTATTAAGTTATTAAGTGTTATTGAAATTTGCTCTTCAAAAACTTGAATTAGCATGTGACCAGAGTTTATGAAGTCCCCCACTGAGCCTTCTGCTTCAGACACGCGACCATCAGCTACTGCCTGGCTAGATGCTGGGCTCCTCTGTCCACGGCAAGGACACAAAGTGTGGGAGAGCAGTTTGTTACCAGCAGATCACCAGTGAAATCTCGAGCAGACACAGATTTCAATTGTAACTGTAATTAATGTAATAAAAAACTCACAGACTTACTGTTACATTTTAGCTTGTCATGTTGCTTCTGGATAACTGCTATGTTGTTACCATTTCTTTTATTTTAATTGGTTTCCCCTAAGTCTATTAATCACTGGCAAGTAGAGTAAGTGGGTCATGGCCAAATACATTTGGGATCTTGCGCCTGAGGGGCCAGTGAGGAGGAGACTTAGTGTCAGAGAGCAGTGCCTGCAACTTCTAGGACCGGCTCCATGTTCACATTTCTTCGTTCCTGGACAGTTTTAATAACTCTCCACAAATAGTAAGAAATGTAGCATTGCCGTCTCTGGGAGGAGCACTGGGATTTGCGGTGAAGAGTGCAGTTTACAACTCTTTTCTGAATCATGCCACAGAAGGTGCTTATAGTTTGGTGGAGTGCTTCTCTCTGTGGAAAACAACCCTTGGGAAAACAAAACCACTGTGGTTTCTTGTTCAGTGTTTGTTTGGTTTGTTTTCTTTTTAAAAACTTCTTTTATCTCTCAAGATAAACGATAAAAAAGAATTTTAAAATAAAGAATTTCTGAGTCTTCCTAGCACTGCCTCTCTGTGTCTGCTTGCAGCAATTCCTCGCGTGAACTGAAGTGCTCTGATACCACACGGAAGTGACCTTCTCTTCACCTCAGCGCTCAAAGAAACTTCTGGGGAACACCTCCGTGCCCAAAAAGAACTTTCGAAAGAGTTAAAACTAAACCATAATCTGTGACTACCAAAGAGGCTGTTTTTAAAAATACTTTCATGCCCTAACTATTTCTTATGCTCACTCTTGTCAAAATAGAAAGCTTTCATTGGGAGTTGGGCAATATCTCTTCCTGCTCGAATACCCTACAGTCTGTGACTAAATGATTCTTCTTAGTTTAACGTCTCCCTACTTGCCTGCTTGAAAGCAGAAGAGTCCTAAAGTATAATCAAGTCCACACCCCGGCTGGGTGATACTGGAGAATTAAGAGAACTAGCATGTATTGAATAGCTACTGTATTATCTGATACTACTGTCTGATACTTTAGCTTCTTTATCTCATTTTCTTCTCACTATAACACTATATGGTAGGGACCTGTATTCCACATTTTACAAATTAAAAAAAAAAGTTAAATCCAAAAAGCTTAAATAAATTGTTCAAAGTCCCAAATTACTAAGTATTTGAGTCCAGAGTCAAAGAAGTTGTATATAAATAACAAATCCATGATTTTCTAACTTTCATGTACTTGTAAAGAGTGTGATACCTATGTTTGCTAATTTACATGTTCTTTTTAATACAAGGAAATCATATATGTAAAAATATTTTGATAGATTAAGAGAATTTTGGAAATGTAGACTTGTTAATCATTTGCAGTAAATTTCCTCTCTCTTCTCTTCCCTTCAGTTTTCTTCCTTTCCTTCCTTCCTTCTTGCTCTTGCATACTAATAACTTAGAAACCAAGACATACTTTCAACAATATAATATCATCAAAATACTTCCTACTTAGAGTCTTAAGTAACCTGTATCAGTTTTGTATTTTTCCACATTAATCATCCATGTTTTCCCATATGACATCTAATAAAAGCAAGAGTTGCAGCTATAGTTATCAGAGATCATCACTTGAAAGTCTGGCTAAGACAATGAGTTTGCTTTAAGTCAACTCCTTTGCTTCTCTGAATTAGTGCTGTCAGCCTTTCAAAATACTCCTGCTACCCAGGATATACAGACAAAAAGGTTAATATTTGTCTAATTGATTTGATCAATAAATAGCTGTGGTAAAGAATGCAATGCCATTTTTCTCTCAGTGATTACCGGCACATTGAGGGTGTCCAGCGAGCTTTGGGTCTGGGTCACAGTAGCACTGCTGTGGTCTGCACGTGGCAGAGAACCAGAAACACGGTTTCTATCACCTTAGAGAATGATCCAGGGAGTAACGGGGAATCATGAAACTTCAAAGTTCTCAAGAAGTACAAGATGTAGTGAAAATATATCTGCACTGGAGTCAAACAACCATGGACTGGAACTCCAACTCTAACTCTTCCAGCTACTTGACTTTGGGAAATAACTTAATTTTAAATGAAATAATGTACGAAAGCACTTATTACAACAATGATTATTGCTGTTGCTATGGTTGTTTGTTTTTTGTTTGTTTGTTTTTGAATTCCTAAAGGT
>PVJI01002105.1:42500-106609 GCA_004026765.1 Micronycteris hirsuta
TATAAATCCTGTACATGAAAATTTACAGCAGCTCTGTTCACAATCGCCACAAATTGGAAAGAATGACAATGATAAATAAGCAAATAATCACATACATAATTACCACATGAGATAAAGGCATTAAAAATGGACAGTTGGTCTTCTGTTTGGTGTAGCTCAGTGGACTGAGTGCAGACCTGTGAAACCAAAGGGTCACTGGTTCAATTCCCAATCAGGGCACATGCTTGGGTTGTGGGCCAGGTCCCCAGTAGGGGGTATACAAGAGGCAACCACACACTGATGTTTCTTTCTCTCTTTTTCTCCTTCTCTTCTCTCTAAAAATAAATACATACGATCTTAAAAAAATAAAATAAAATTCCTCTTTCAGAAAGGGGAAGAAATGAACACTGGATAGAAATAACCTCTATGAGAATTTAACATTTACAGTACAGAGCAGTGTCAATGGGACTGGACAGGGGGACAGAGATCTAAGGAAGGACCATTTTCAGTCATCTTAAAAATTTAGGTTTTCATTCTAAAAATGCAATGGAAAGTTCTTAAAATTTAGTAACTTCAAATATCAATCCAAATATGAACTTCTATTTACTATTTTCAAAAGATCATGTGTGTATAATACAGATTGGAGATTAGAGACCGGTAAGAAGCTTGCAACAGTGTAATAGGCTGAGATGGCGGCAGTGTGAACAGTGTCTGGTGTGACGCACAGATACCAGCTCTACTCTGGGTTAAGAATGGACTGGCCTCGGTGATAGACCCAATGTGTGAAGGGAAGAGATACATGAAGTGTAATGCCCCGGTTTTTCATTGGAGCTGTTTAGTTGATATATTGATTCATTTACTAAGATGTTTTTGTTTTCTCATCACAAGTGAATATTAATTATAAGTAATCTATTGGGAAAACTAACATAACACTGACAAGGTGATTATATTCAGAAAAAAACGAGGAACTTCGTTATTTTGAAATCTTAATTTTTTCTGTAATAAACCTTGTAAAATCTTGAATAAGAGTACTAACTTAACTGGTCCTACTTAATTAATACCTTCTTCATTACTTCCTCTTTTCTTAAAGAAAGAAGGTACAGGATTTTATTTTTCTGCCCATAACATCACAACGCCCATCCTTATAACACCCATCATTAATTAAAATTGGGAGTGGATAAAAATGGACATACCAGGCTGAAAGTCATTCCGAGTTGATAATTTGCTATGGTTTGGGGTGAGGAGAGAATAAAAGGTAATTGTTTCAGAGTCTTTGAACACCTGGAGCATAGTGTTATTTATGGCTGTTTGAGAAAAGATAAATGGCTTTTCATGGGAACTCCTGCAGTGAAGGCAGACAACTTGTCCTACCGCTCTGTCCACTCATTACTACTGAATGTTAGTAATGCCTTTACAGTGAATGATGCTCCCTTAGACAGAAGCTGTAGCTGAGGGGATGGTTTTATATACATGTTGCAGACAGTTTAGGAAGGGAAAGGTGGTATGCAAAATCATTCCATTCCTAATACAAAGGTCAGGATCAACAGAGAATGGTATATTTTTTTCCTCTTCCCTCCCTTCCAACTTTCTTTCCTTCCTCCCTCCATGTCTTTCCCTTCCTCCCTTTGCTTGCTTCCTCTTTTTTCTCTCCTCCACCCCTGCCAGACCCCCATTTCAAACTTTATTTCCTCTTCATATATCCTTTTTTGTTTTTTCTTCTTTCAAAATATACCTTAAATCTGAAGTAAAACATGGTACAATTAAAAAGAAGTAATTTAAATTGCTAGTAATTTTTATTTGTTATCTTTTGACAATCAAAGGTTGATGATCTTGGATATTGCTGTAATCCTGATGTCAAATGGCTGATGTTTCAAAAAATGTAGGGGTTTTTTTCCCAAGTCAATTCACAGAAAAGTAATCCAAACAATTTTGCAAACAAATTGAATTATTCTCTTTCTAAATGATTATTTCAATTTCACAGATTCATACTATTATTATAATGGTTTTAGGAAAGTGTATGGTCCTTTTATTATTTGAAGATAACATGGATACAATCCACTGTTACCAGATCCCTCTGTTTCCTCTGATAAAGGGAATCTAATGTTTGAATGATTTACGGGAATTTATGGGAGGTTAACACCTGGTCTGGGGTTTTGACAGTCCTAATGGGAATTGCAGCGAGGGATTTGCAGCCCACTTGAACGGCATTATTAGATCATATTCAGGAAGTAAATGAAACCACTTAGTGCTTTGATGAGAACACTGCTTGTAACATTCAGAAACCAACATCAGAAACCATCCAAAGACATAAACCTGTACAGGTAGCCTGGAACGGAGGGCAGTGACATCTTTGTCATTTGATTTCTAAATAGTCCTGAAAGGTAGTGTAACAGCCTCAGATGGGTGGGGAGCAGGCCGTAGAGAGGTCTTAAACAGTTGGTCACCAACCTTAGATTGTTTCCTCCTCCGCAACCATTACAGCTGGTGTGATTTACAGTGGGCAAGACTTTCCAGTCCACATCTTTCAGCTCTGACCGTGTGATTCTCCACAGCCAGTGTTCTAGGTAGAGTTGGGCACACCAAACAAGGACTTGGATTGAAGGAATGAATTTCAGATGGTTCCCATCTAATATAATTGAAAAGACTATATCTCCAAATGTTCAGCTAAATGTCTTCACTTTGGATTTTTAAAATCCCACCTAGTCTAGGGAGTTCTTTTTGAATGCACACACCACCAAAAGGTCTAATTAGCACCGTAACAAATAGACACGTTTAATACTATCACATATTTTGGTTTAACAGAATCTGAAAATTCATTAAAGCAAGATATCATCATCACCTTCCAAGTATGTAAATAGTAACACTGATTTTGGCGAGAGTGGGAAAAACTAAAATTCTCATACTATGCTAGTGAGATTATTAATGGCACAACAATTCTGGAGGGCGATTTAAGCAATATGTGTCAAGGGGCTTAAAAATATGCCGTTGAGCCAGTAATCTTATAGAAATGAAGAAGGATAAAAACTTTATGCACCAGTATGTTTATTAAAAATATTTAAACTCATATATGTTTACATACACACATGCATACTCACACACATGAAGAGAAAAAATCTATATCCCTATTGAGAGAATGTTGGCTAAATACAATAAGCTCATCTATGGGAGTCCTGCATAGTTTAAAAAATGTGTAATAACAACATAGAAAAATGTTCACAATAATATGTAATACCTATTTAGCTCTTACCGTGTAAAAGCACTGTGCTAAGTCCATGTGCATTTTTTCATTCCATCCTCACAATGATTGCCAGGTGGAGAAACAGAAGCATAGAGTCAAAGTGATTTGCCAGGATGATCCAGCTGTAAGTGGGGGAAAAATAACAGAAACCCAAAATAGTTTGAGTCCACAGGCCTTGTTCTTACTCACTAAAATATTGATAACATTTTTTCTCTGGATAATAGGAATACAAGGGTTTTGAAATTCAGCCTTTGTGGTTTCCATATTGTCTAAAATTTCTACTGTACACATACTATTTTATAATCAGAAAATTGTCATTTAATAATTAAAATTTGAAGAGAACTTTAAAATATAAAGTGTCCAATAATTGTGAATCACCACTGAAAATATCATTAAAATCTATGCAAGATACTTCAGTCACAACACTTGTAACTTGCCTTATAACATACACTCTCTTTTTCAGTTAACTAATGGTTTCTCTCCATTTGTCCCCTGAATGTTCCTGCCAAGTCAGTTCTCCCAAAATGACCACTCAGCAATTTCTATAAGAGATGAATTTAGAACTCAATAAATACTCATGTTCGCTTCCACACTCTTAATATACTGCTACACTACATGTCAAGAGACTGTGTGGGTGTACTGGTGCACAACTCATTCTCACCAATGAAATGTGAACAGACACATGGTAGGTACATGATCAGAAGTCATATGTCAGGAAGTTTGGGATGGGCATGCCTCCCACACTGTCTTTTCTTATACTCCAGTGAAATTCAGTAGAGGACTCCCAAGACCATAGAAGATGTTGGCTCAACAGATAGAAGGAGCTTGGGCCCCTAATAAATGCAATAACAGAATCTCTCTATTGACCTACAACAAATGGTACTTTACACTTGACAATGTTAAGCCACCAAGATCATGGTGTTGTCATAGTAGCTTATTCTGACCAACACACTTGTCTATTCCAAACTGCAGAACAATTAACTCCTCAACTATGAATAATTCTCCAATTACTTTTCAAACTGGTTGGCACACCTCCCTCATATGAGGCATGATATTGAGTTGGCCAAAAAGTGTGTGTGTGTGTGTGTGTGTGTTTTTCCATAAGATAGCTTTAGTGGTGCTTAGCTGTCTTTAACTTAATTCAAAACAATTTTGTTAGATTGTATTGTGACAGCTGTCTTAACAGCATGCATTAAAAAAATCCATCAGAATTGGCAAATTTTTGTGTAGCCACTTTAATATTGAAGATGGAGGAAAATATGCAACATTTTTGGCATATTATTTTTTATTATTTCAAGAAAGTAAAAAACACAACTGAAACACAAAAAACAATTTTCGCAGTATGTGGAGAAGGTGCTGTGACTAATCGAGCATGTCAAAAGTGATTTGTGAAGTTTCATGCTAGAGATTTCCCGAAGGACGATGCTTCAAGTTTGGATAGACCAGTTGAAGTTGACGTAGAGATCAAACTGAGACATTGAGAACAATCAACATTATGCCATGTGGGAGAGAGCCAACAGACTCAAAATATCCAAATCAATAAAGTTATTGGTGGAAGTTAAAAATGTGTCTTTTATTTTATGGAAAAACTCATGCAGACTTTTTGGCCAACAAATACTTTTCCCCCTGTAAGTTTCTGTGAGTAGTGCTGCTAGAAGGGCCGGTCCCCAAACACTCTGTTTCCCATCTATCATGAAATAAGGAGCCTGAGCCAGGTTGTGAATAAAGGTGATACTTTCTTTATTGATAAAATCTGAAAGAGTGCTATTTCAGTACATCTGAGATACTAAGCCAACATTTTATAATATCAACTAGTGTTCAAAAATAAGGAGTTCCTTCAAAGAACTGTGAAGATATTTTTGTTAAGCAGAGATATCCACAGAAAGATACTGAAATGGAGTTGCAGTCACTCGACTGTTCAGAGAATGTTTCTGTGCCTAGCACTGGTGTGAACTCTGTGGACTTATAAAGGAAGTCAGAGAGAGCCCTTGACCTTAATGAGTAAACAGTCAAGTTGAGGGAGATAAATGGATGACGCAAAATATCACGGCAGAACATTTAACCTCTAACCATGTGATAACATAGGGAATACACAAAAGAGAGAGGTCTATAAACTTCATTAAGAAAACTAATAACTCTGAATATGTTTTCCGTTATTGACCACTCTCCATATTTTGACAGATCTGTGCTTTATTATTCCTGCATACTTAGGAATAACCTTTAGGGTTAAATGGGAACCACTGAAAGGAAAAATTTCCTTTTGTGAAATCACTTTGTCTTTAGGATGGGAGCAGAAAGACCTGGTGGATAAACAGGTAGATATCCTTATCCTGCAGGCCATCCCCTCAGACGTTCGTTCTGCTATCCTCTTGGTGTGCATTTCCATACCTTCTAGTGCCTTAATGATCAAAGCCCATCCTACAAGAAAAGTGGCATCTTTTCCTTTGAAGAGCTGGTGTGAGATTCTTTGGAAGCTTCTCCTTCTTGTTCTACTGGAAGGACAGCATGATAAATAGGGGTTATCTTATTTTTTTGTAACTCTTGAGTGTAAAATAAAGGGCAAATATGAGGCCCAGTGGACAATGGGAAATGCAAAATGAAAAGCCACTCATTTGCCCAGAATGTTGGGAAAGAACTAGGTGATCACCTATTCAATGACTTGATTTTGCATGTCAAGAAACTGAGGCCCATAGTGGGAAAATGATTTTCCAGTGTCACTAAGTGCATGAGTGGTAAAAATAAGAACCAGGGCTTTGAAACTTGGTGTTTTTTTCCAATAATGCTCTTAGCCTGAAAGCTTAATGATTTGACTCACTGTGGTTCTTTTTGAAGATCAGAGAGGAAACACTAAGAAGGAAGACAGAAATGGCTAAGGGGTCCCTGGCTGTCCAAGTAACCCAGGACCTTACTTATTGGAAAAGGATCCAAACTCCCTCCCATTTGCCTTTTTGTTCAAACCTGTATGGAATTTTATTAAAAAAAATTATCACGTACCTCAAGTAAGGAAATCAATAAAAACATGACTCCTTTCCCCAAATAGGAAAATAATTGGGTTTGGGCAGAAAGGAGTGGCGGTGGCCTACAAGAGAGGAAGTATCAATTCTACTTCCCAAGACTTTCTCTTTTGTTTCTATTTACATTACACCTTATACCTATCTCCATGCTGACACTTATTAAAATATGTTTATTATAATTGTCTAGGTGCCTGCATCCTAATGATACTCTCAGCTTCCTAAGAATGGATTCTCCATCTTGGCACCATTGACATTTGGGGCTGGATAATTCTTTACTGTGAGGTTGTCCTATGTACTGTCTAGAAGCCTCTATGGTCTCTGTACAGGAGAAGCCGGTAGACCCCTCCTAAAATTGTAACCATCAGAAATGTTTCCACACATTGCCAAGTATCTCCAGGGAGAGTTGGGGAGATTTTCCCCATTTAGGAAGCTGTCCCTACGCATGAAGACAATGTTTTTATCATCTTTCAATCCCCAGCACATAGATCAGTAACTGGCAGTCAATCAATGTTTCACCAGTCAATTCAACAATAAATCAAAGTGTAGGAGCTTAAAGCTCAATTCTTAGAAGTAATACATGTACCTAAACTTAGTACATGTTATATGAAGAAATACTTGCCTCCACCTTGCAAGAAAAAAAAAAAGTCTCCTTATGGAGTTCATTCTAGCTCTGTTATTATCTGTAAAATGAGTATTTGTTTATTTATTTATTTTGAGAGAGGGGGGAGGAAGGGAGAAAGAGAGGGAGAGAAACACCAATATGTGTGCCTCTCACATGCCCCCTACTGGGGACCTGGCCTACGACTCAGGCATGTGCCCTGACTGGGAATAGAACTGGCAACCCTTTGGTTCTCAGGTTGGCATTCAACCCACTGAGCCACACCAGCCAGGGCTTATTTTATTTTTTAAAAAATATGTTCATTGATTTTAGAAAGGAAGTGGCAAGGTGAGAGAGAGAGAAAAATATCGATGTGAGAGATAAACATTGATCAGTTGCCCTTACTAGGAATTGAACATTCAACCTTTATTTACCCTCAATAGGAATTGAAAACCTTCAGCCTTTTGGTGTATGGGATGATGCTCCAACCAACTGAGCCACACTGGCAAGAGCTAAAATGGGTATTTTAATTTAGTAGGCCCTACTTGTGATTTTCAAAGTTCTTAAGCATAAGAATCAACTGAATTCTATCTGGCAACATACACTTGATAGGTCTGCCTGTGAAGCTGTTAAAATTATATGTGTGTGTGTGTACATGCATATGTATACATATATACACACACACATATATATGTATATATACGTATATACACACACATATATATACATATATATATAAAATCTTCATTCATTGTTACCGGTAGCGGTCCTATTCTGGGCCTCAGCTAGGTTCATCTGGGATCCTAAATTCCAGATGGTGGGTGATGATTGTCACAATAATCAGTTTGCTCTCTGGAGGAAAAATAAGTGACAAAGACATTCATAGGTTGTGCAAGGGTGGGGAGAAATGAATTACAGAACTTATCTGTCACCATTCTCCCAGTTCTGATAACCCTGGTGCCCTTAATGAGAAAGAAATACCAAGGTCCAGCTGGAGATTAAAGTCAAGCCTTCCAGGCCCCCTGCATGTCTTATACCAGCCGCTCTCCCAGACACAGACCATGCAGAACTCCAGAATCCAAGCCCTCAGGGCTTGGCCCTGGCAGTCGGACTGGATTAGAAGAGAATGCAAATCTGACTCCACCAGGAGGAAAATACACTGAATCCGGGAGCGGGCATCTCTGCTACATCGTTTGCAACAATCTCTGTGGTTTGAGAAGCACAGATGAACGGTCCTGGTAGAATTTGTTCTGTACTTGCCAAGCTCCAGGTTCAGTTGGAAATTCCATTTATCACTGGGCCCCTTCAGAAGCCAGTCTGGAGCTCATGGGAGATTGATTTTTAGTGAGAGTGGAAGTGGGGGAGCTGGGAGGGAGGGTTTGCGTGGAGAGTGGAGGAAGGAACTGCTGGAGGGAGGGAACCCAGAGAGGGGTGCTGGTGAAGAGCAGCTCCCTGCACTTTGCCTCCTGTAACGTATCTCTTTTAATGAGGTCCCCCAGTATTGCAGTGTTTCCCTGCAGGGTGAAGAGGATGGAAATGTGACAACAGCTTCATTAGAGGCCAAAGTGCAAGATGAAGCCCGTGGGCTCCTGTGCCTACGGTGCCTGCCATGCCCCTGTGGTGGCAGTTAAGTCCCTGCCTCCCCCCTCAGAAAGGGCTTATTAAATGAACCAGTTCCAAGTTTCCATATATGACTTACAGAAACCAAAGACCTGTGGACCCTCCTCCAGCCCTGTCTTCTGTCACTAATTCTCTCTGACCTTAGGCAAAGCATTTAACCTCTCTGGGCCTCCATTTTCTCATTGGTTAAATAAGGATAAATCTAACACACAGCCAAGCTCACCTCACAGGACCATTTGAGGGTGAGGGGAGTTGAGCAATGGGACAAGATAATATTTCTCTCTGAGACTTTTAGGGAAGGGTGAGGTTGCATACAGAGGACTCCAAGGAACTCGCATGTACCCGACTGCGAAACTCTTAAGGAGGCCAAGATTAAGTCCCTTTCATCTCTGAAGCCTTAGCATTAGCCTGGAATAATAGAAGTTGTCCTTGCTTGAATGCTGTGCTGCATCTCATGCCCTGTTCTTAACACTTGATGGACATCAGCGCATAAAAACCTGCAAACATATATGAGGAAGGTTCTTCTATCATCCTCATTTAAGAAAACTAGCAAGTTTTAACACAGCTGAAAGAGATGCACTTGCTCTTGGATTTGGAAAGAACTGTGGCTACTTCAACCAATGGAATATGGAATAATTCAGGCTTATGATCAGGATAATGGGTCAATGAAGCAATGCAGCTTCCAGCTTGTCATTAAAGGGGTCCCCAGCCCTGGGGCTATGGACCAATACTGGTCCCCTGGCTGTTAGGAACCAAGCTGTAAGCAAAGCTTGCCTGTGCTCAGCCTGCTGTCCACCGTGTTTCCCTACCCCCTGCCCTTTGTCTTTCACAAAACCAGTCCCCAGTGCCCAAAAGGTAAGGGACGCTTTCCAGAGTATGCAGATGTGGAGGCTGAGCCTCTCTACAAGGACTATGAGCACCCTGAAACTGCCGTGACGGGACAAAGCCAAGCCCCATGGCGAGGCCACAGGTAGGTATCCGGTGAGTAGATCTAGTCTTCTAGTTAGCCCAGCCCAGTCTGGGCAGTTCCAGCCATTAGTCACCCTCAGGTTTCAAGTCCTCCCCTCTGAGGCCCCAGCCATGACCGAGCAGACACAGCATCCCTGCCGTGCCTGGTCTGAGAGCCTGACCCTCAGAATCCACGAGCAGAATAAAGCCGTTGTTTTTAGGCACTATGTTCTGTTGTCATTTGTTACACAGCAGTAGTGGCTGAGACAGAAAACAAAGGGAGGCCTGGGCCTCAGGCCATAGGCTCACAGATTGAGAAGCCAGGATCCCAGGCCTGGGGCTTCCCCACTCGTGCTCTCAATCACCAGGTCCTTCCACTCCATCAGAGCGGTCGTGTCAATATATGCCCACCGAATGGATGGAAAGAGTTCTGATCAATAGTGATTATCACTACTACTAACAACTGTTTTTACTGATTTTTATAAAGATACAAATATTTAAATCACGAATTATTTAAACGTGTATTTTATACATAGCAATCAAAAGGAATTATTGCAACTATTTTCATATGATACCTCATAGCTAAAAACTATGGTTTTAGAAACATTAAATTGATGAAAATACATGAACTCTCCACAATATAGCCACGTCTAGATGGACACAAAGATTCACATGTTAACATGCCAAGGCCAGTCCTGTGCCTAAACCCAAATCCAGGCTTTTGTCAAATGTGTCGCCTTCTTGCTACAATAAAATTGAGTAGGAATCTTCTCTCCTTTTTGTATATCACCTTTTTTGGAATCCTTACACTCGTATACAGTACAGTTCAGAACACCCTAGTACAAACTACCAGCCATATTAACTGGCCATGGGGTCAGAAAGAAGTCCTACACTCACCTGAGTCAATGCTATTTTTGAGGACATTGAGACTTAAGTCTGATCCTCTCCATACTCCAGCTCAACATTAAATAGCATTCCCACAATCTAAAATGAAAAAAAATCTCCCTCATTTTTTTTACTTTCCCATACCATTGAAGTTCATGGCATTTTAACTTCCCTTTAACAAGTGGGAGAATCTATGTCATGGTATTGGTACTGGTTTCCCTGCACTTCAGAGAGAATACTGAGTGTATGTGTTCTCTTCAAGCTAAAGAAGAAAAAGGAAATCTTACGGAAATGTAGCATCATGGTGCTCAATTCCAAAGTTCAGAGGAATCTATCAATTTTGGATTTCTAAAAGGACATACGGCCAAGATGTTGTGAGGCTCAGACCACAGAAATCTCATGGTTTTCCAGTGTAAATGTCTTTTTCAGTGAATCCAAGGAGATTATATTAATTCAATGCTCTTATTTAGCCACTTGCTACCTGAGACACAAGATACTGGGGCATTTTTTTCAGGTCTTGTTTCATGAATATCTGCTCATACGTTCTTTCACCTTCACCATGCACTCTGCATGGAATGTCCTCTGTACTCAGATCTCTCTGCATGTCCAAATTCTGCCCTTTTGTATGGTCATGTTCAGGTTCAATAATTTTCACTCAGCACCCCGTTCCCCAATGGCTTTATCTTCTGAATTCTAGCAACATTTGTTCTAGTTATTGTCTACATCTGCCATTTTTCATGTAACATGTTCACGTGTCATTGCCATAATAGACATTCTTCTTCTCCACAAAAAAGATGAGCCATGTGAGGACTAGAGGGCCGTCTGAGATTTTACAGTATGGTCGGTGATTGTGGGTTCGGCACATGCTCATTATTTGGTAGTGAACAGAGAATATGTGAGGGAGGCTACTTTGGTAAGGTAGGAAGAGAGGACAGTGAAGGGATAAAAAAGAAGGACCCTGATCCTGCCTCTGTTGTAGTTGACAGACTATAGCCAAGTCTTTTCCTGTGTTTAGAACTAACTCAGTGTCCTTTTTCTATAAAAGCCTTGGTTTGGGCAAGATGGCCTCTGAGTCCCTTTGAGTCCTACTCTGAGGTCCATTGGGAAGTGTGTATAATGCAAAGAAGCAGTCTCTCTGCTTTAAGAATGCATGCTTAATAGTTAACATATACCAAAGGAGATAGAGTCTGAAATCTCAGTGACTAAAACTCATGTGAGTAGATTTCTTATTGGAATGCAGTATAATCTGCGGGGGCAGCTGGGCTCTGCTCCACATAGCCAGTCAGAGTGCAAACTGGTGGAGGCTGTTCCAGATTCAGGAAGGTTTCCCAAGTCTCCCTGGGCATAGACATCAGGAGAGGGGAGAGAGGATCTGCATGGAAACAGGGTTACTGGACAAAAATACAAGATTTCCGGTCATAATGATTTTCAGATAAGCAATGAATAATTTTTATTATAAGTATAAGGCATATGACAACTCAAATTCATTTGGTCATCCTGTGTTTTTATTTTCTAAATCTGACAACTCTGATGGGAAGTTTTGCTGTGTCAAGCCTTAAAGTGATGCTCACTACTGCCACTAATCATTCATCAGAACTCAGTTACATGACCCCACCTAGATGCAAGGGGTGCTGGGAAGTGTAGCCCCAGCTGGGCAGCTGCTTGCCAGCCAAAACTGTTTACCTACCATTTTATGTTTCTCTGGAGGACAGCCAGCCACCTGTGCCACTGCACAGTATTACAATCAACCTGGCTGAATCAAAGGGAAAGTAAATAGTAGCTTAAGATATTTTTTTTACCAATGATCACATAAACTTGTCATTCTTAAATATAAATGGGCTGAGGCTGAAATTTAGGGAAATGGGCATTTTATTCCATTCTGAGCTCAAGAAAATGGAACTTTATCAGGACAGTGTACTTACCAAATGGAGGGAAAAATCACAAAATTCAGGTATTCTTTTTCATTTGCTTTAATTATCTATTGACATACCATGTTCTCATTAAAAATACTCTAGAATGTCATTTTGATTTAATTCAATTGTTCTCTATGCTGATTCTGGGGTCCTATTTTTCTTCTTCCCCATATTATTTGAATTGACTACTGGGTATTAGATCAAGATGTAAGATAAAATTTTATTTTGCTCAAGCAAAAGTCAAAATTAACTGCTACTGTATACACTGCCCACTTTTCTTCTTTGCTATGAAGGTTACGCCTGGACTAAGTCATTACAATGTAGAAAACATCTGAGCCACCGCGGCTAGCCTCCAAGAAATAGAACAGGCTATAATGTCTGAAAGCTAATATGGAGTTGGGGATGGATGGGCCAGACTGCAAGATGAATGGAAAGCGGTGTGGTTTGTAGAGTGTTCGAATTTTTTTCAAAAGGAATTTTTTACCCCAGGCCAGAAGCCTTTGTGTCAGGGAGACTGTCTCATTTCTCTGCTCAAAGGCTGTCAGAGATGACTGAGATTTGAGAGTCGTTTCTGATGTTGACGAGGTCAAGAGAGGCAGCACTGCGAACCATCAGTCACTGCGTCAGCGGTGAGCCGAGGAGACACGTGAGCCCCACAGTAAAACCTGGAAAGCTATTTTCTCCGGAGGAACAGAGGAGAAGGGGGAGGTGAAGATGAGAGAAAGGAAGAAAAGACACAGGTCAAATGGTCATCATGAAGTTTACCACATTAGTATTCAGCTGGAATCAGAGAAACTTTCTCAGTCCCAACTGGGAGTGTTCTGAAGAAAGACGTTGACTAGAGGCAAAAATCATATTAATATTACTGTGCTTAATCAATATAGAAAACCCTCCAATGCACTTTGGCGAGGATGCTTTATACAGTTAGGACCTGCAGTGATTCTAATTCCACCCGATTGCATTTGCAAACAGCACAGGTCAGGGACATCCTGACTTAGACGATGGGAACATGGTACAGGCAGTGTATTCCCGCCTCAGGGATCAGCTGGGTTTGCATCAAGCTGGTCAGGCTGCAGCTCAGTCGCCCTTTTTTTCAAAGTCACTAGCTCAGTAAAAGCAAGTCTCAGTGACAGGGCAATGCTCTTCTTGGGGAAGGATGGACCAATGGAGGCTACCATATGTCAATTCTGTAGGTTAAACCCCTAAGGTTGGCCAGCAGGTTGGAAACCTTAAAGCCATGAATAGATCCTGAAGTCTTAAACAGAAATGTGAGAGTTTTCCAGATTTCAATGCCTGCTTGGGGTTAAATGAAAAGAACATCTCAAATCCAGGGATTTGGCCAAATATCTTTACATCCTTTCTGGAACTTCAGAGGCTACATAAACCAACAGGACAAATAGAGTCTGTGTGGAGATATAGAGAAAAGGTAGCTTCCTATTAGAAATCTATAAAAACAGTTCCCAAATTGGAGGATGTTTCTCCAATTTCATTTACCTACTTCACCAGTTTTCAGTCAGAGGGGGCATTTAGCAATGCCTGGAGGTGCTTTTGGTTGTCATGACTGCAATGGGGTTTGTTCCTGGCATCCAGGAGAATGGAGCCAGAGATGCTGTTAAATGTCCGACCTCAAGTCACATGTGCCCCTTTCCAAAGAATCACATGGCTCACCAAGTCAACAGTGTTGAGGTTGAAAAATGCTACCTCATTAAAGTTAAGATACACTGGCTATCAGATATGAAAAAAGACTCTTTGTCATCTAATTCATCATCCCAAGATCATGATCTAGGATTCATATACTTTTACTCCTGGGCACTCCTTCTTGCCTTTATTTTATCATGTTTCCTGTTCCTTATTATTTTCTGACTGCAAATACCAAAATAAAATTATTTTATTTTATTCAGTTTTGAATAATGAAGGGGTCTGTGTCTTTCAGAATTCATAATAATGTTAGCCTGACCCTGGCTGGTGTGGCTCAGTGGACTGATTACCAGCCTGTGAATCAAAAGGTCTCTGGTTGGTTCGCAGCCAGGACACATGCCTGAGTTGCGAACCAGGTCCCCAGTTGGGGGCGTGCAAGAGGCAACCTATCTCTGTATCTCTTGCACATAGATGTTTCTCTCCCTCTCTATCTCCTTCCTCTCTCTCTAAAAATAAATAAATAAAATCTTTAAAAAAATATTACCTTACTCTGAGTTGATCAGTGGGACAATTTGATAAATGTAACTTTGTCAAACACTTTGGAGTTGGGCCAGCCTGACATCAAAAAGATCTAAGACAACTGTACTTGAACAATTGAAAGAAAATCTAGTAAGGTTGGATCTTCCGAGATTCTGATATTTAGAATGAGGAATCTGGAAAAAACCAGCTGAAATCTCCCTACCTTCAACCTTTGGAGTAACGGGGCTGGAGTGAGATTCAGAAAGCTTTCCGTTTATCTCCATTTATCTTACATTTTAAGATCCCACATTCTGTGCCACCGGGGGAGTTTAAAGCTTATGTTAGAGCCCATATTCACCTTTTTTTTTTTTTTTGAAGCTTTACGTTAATTTAAGTCCTATTTTTGGAATACCCCTTTGGACTTGTCAACAATACTGCTTCTAGCACTTCATCTGTGTTTCTTCCTGCAGATCTTCCAAGTGGAAAATCATTTTCTTTTTGCCCACCCATTGGTCTCATTTCTCTGTTGCCCTCATATGTGCAATGCTCCTGAATGTGGTAGCATCTGCACATTTTATGACTGTGTTCCTAGATCCCTCAACCAGATCATAAATAAAAATGTCAAATAGCACTAACCCTAACTCCACCTGTCCCCTGTGGCAGTCCACCAGGCACCTTGCCCAACTGTGTACTCTGCCATTTATCTTGACTTTGCTTCCAGTTTCTTGGCTGAAGTCCTTAATTACTTAAAAGGTAATGTGGTTTCCAATAGTCATCCTCTTTGAAATTCACTATATTTTAAAATACTTCCATTGTCTTTTCCTGGTGGATGAAATCTCAGCAGTGGTTCCAACCATGTAATATTCTCCCCCAACCCTAAGTAAGTTCAAGCAGTCTCTAGGGTGAGTCTTAATATACCACACTTTTTTAAAACTTAAGTCAGATATGGTTAAATTGTCAATGCCTCCAGCTGGGTTCTTCATTCGACTTCATAGAGATTGACTGTTTGGCTCATAAGAAAATATTAATTCTGTTCTCAGTCTCTTCTCCTTGTTGTCAAACAGCAAATCCAAACACCTTCTATTTTTCTTTCTTCAGAGAATCACTTAGATACATCTGAGGCAGATATACCATAGTCATTCAATGTTCTGTGGCTATGATGTCCAAGAGGGCATCTAATGGAGTGAGTGAGGTGAAAACTTGTCAAAGATTCCCCCTTTTATAAAATAATTGCTTAACTGATTTTTAGAGAGAGAGTAAGGAAGAGAGGAAAGGAGGCAGGGAGACAGAGAGAGAAGAGAGAGAACATCAATTTGTTGTTCCACTTATTTAAGTATTCATTGGTTGATTCTTGTATGTGTCCTGACTGGGGATCAAACCCACAACCTTGGTGTATTGGTACAATGCTCCAGCCAACTGAGCTACCTGGTCAGAGACCCCTTCTGGTTTTGAAAACTGGTTGCCCTGAAATGAGTTTCAGAGAGGCAAGTTAATTTAAGATGACAATTATTGCAATGAAGTTCCAAGATCTTTGACAATAAAAGCCTTGATAAGGAACCACTAATACATTTTTCTGCAAAATAGAAGGCTGCTACATAAACCCATGACTATTTTTCTAGATTTCAGATGAAATCATTCAGCTATTACTCCCAGGCCTACTGTGGCCCATACACTATTGTAGGTGTTGAAGATTGAGGGTCGAACAAGAGGAAAATTTCCTGCTTCTATAGAGCCTAAAATTAAAGTAGTGTGAGATAAACTAATAGACAAGGAAATGCTGGTGTTTTCGGGTGGTGATAAGTGCTACATTGAGAATAAAGCAGTGCAAGGAATAGAGAATAATATGTGAGGGAACAAATTGGCTATTTTAGGTAGGATGATGAGGGAAGGCCTGCTGCCCTGAGGGGCAGCATTTAATAGGAACCTGAATGAAGAGAAGAAGCCAGTTCAGTGAAGATCTAGTAGAAATGCCCTCTAAAGTTTGGTGGCTTGAAATAGCAATGAATCTATCATGGCCAAGAAAAGCAAGAAAATCAGTGCAACTGGAGCAGAGCAAGAAAGAAACAAATTCTGAGACATCAACAGATGCCTGGTCATTTGAGACCCTGCAGTAAGAATGAGGAAAGGCTGTATATTAATTTCCTGAGGTTGTAAAAATAAATTACCACAGACTGGGTGGCTTAAAATAACAGAAAAATTTCTCCCACAGTTCTAGAGGCCAGAAATCTGAAATGAAGGTGTCATCAGGATTGGTTCCTTCTGCAAGACCTGAGGGACGATCTGTTCCATGCCTCTCTACTAGCTTCTTGTGGCTTCTGGCATTCCTTGGCTTGTAGGCACATCACTCCAATCTCTACCTTTGCCTTCTTCTCTACACCTCTAGTTCCCAGATTTTTCTCCGTTTTTCTCTTATAAGGACACCTGTCATTGGATTTGGGACTCACCCTAAATCTTAGGTGATATCATCATGAGATGTTTAACTACATCCACAAAGACCCTTTTTTACAAATAAAGTCATAATCACAGGTTCTAAGAGTCAGGACACAGACATATCTCTGGAGGGACAGCGCATGGTTCGACCCACGCCAAGGAGCCAGAAGGAAACTCTAACATGGGTTGAATCCCTACTCAGCCTGACCTGGTAGTTTGTGAAGGAGCACTCTGCTCGAGGTACAGAGCAGTCAGGCAGGAACAAGACGAAAGCGTGGAGACGACATGCACTTTCCCATGGGCCCCGCAGCTTTCCATCTGCCCTTTCGTTTTAGGGTAGCAAGGGATCAAGAATGCTTAATTGTAGCATCAAATCAAGGAGAAAGAAAAAATATTTATTTTCCACATATCCTCCTGTATGTGAAAAAGACCATGACACTCCTATCACTAATGCTTTAAAATGACAGAATGAGTAGTAAAATCCACCAAAGTTTCCGATAGAAAAGGACAGGGTTAACCATCTACATAGCTAAATGTTCATGTACTCATGTTGTAAAACACTATCTTTATAACTACCAATAATAATGGCTATTTATGAATGCTTACTAAGAGCCAGGGATTGATGTAATTGTCATTTATATGTATATAATATATATATATAATTTATCACTGAAATTTTGCAATACTAGATATCGATAGTTCTCTTCTGCTTCTAAGGTCCTACAATTTGAAAGATTCAAGTTCAAAATTATCATAGGCTACAGCCTGGGCTCTATCCACTAATTTATACCATGATGGTCAATAATTCCTTTTATAATTTTTAATTTAGTATCATTATTGAGTTAAATATCTCAAATATTGGATTTCACCTGAACTGTGGATTTAGCTCGAAATCCAACCTAATCACCCAAACAGCAACCACGTAGATGCCACTGTTTGCCACTGCTACAGTAGGGACCTGAGGGGAAGCAGCGCCCACCATGCTTCCCGGTGGTCAATCTCATCTCACAGGAGAGCGACCCTTTTCCACATGGGAGCGTGCTTGGTGCAATATACCTGCTTTTTGCTTTAAGCCCAGAAATTACCCTAGAACTCATTTTTCCTGAATCCTGCCCAGCTTTTCTGTCTTTTAATATTGCCTCTGCCTTGGTATAAATGGGTTAGTAAGAATTCTCTGCTACTTTTATTTAAAAATATCTACAATATCAGACTTAGCAATACTTAGTGAATTGATGATCACTGGTAGTTGGTAATATTCCCTAAAGTGATGCAGCCAGACTTTGTGTCTCCTGGTGGAAATATACAATACAACCCATGAAGTAGTGTTATTCTCCTGCTTCCCCCAAAATCAAGTCTAAAATGTTCAAGATTCTAGATCTTACTATCAATTACAAGACATGTTCAACAGCACCAAGGGGATTCAATCAACAAATTCCAAATGGTGAGAAACTCCAAGGGCAACTAACTGAATTTTATTAAAAATATGAAAATTAAAAAAGAAATTATAGATAAAAAGAGACTAAAGAGAAATATCAACCGACCCCTATGTACGGCAAGCAAACAGACCACTAATGAAATGTATTATATAATTATAAATGTACAGGAAATACAAGAGACAGAAGACATGGCCAACAGCAGCATAGCTGGATATTGATGAAAACAAAAAAATTATTGTTAATTATTTTAGGTGTGACGATAACATTGTGATCACATTTTTTAGAGGTTACCTTTTAGAAATATATATGTATATATGAAAATACAGATGAAACAGTAAGATGGTTCATTTCAAAATAATCTAAAGGGGGAATTATTCCTGAAATAAGTCCAGCCATAAATTTATAACAGTAGAAGTGAATAATGAACACATTGGGATCATGATACTGTTCTCTTCTTTTTTATTTTTTAATACATTTTATTGATCATGCTATTGCAGTTGTCCCATTTTTTTCTCCTCTTTATTCCCCTCTGCCCTGCACCCCCCTCCCACCAGCATCCCCCTCAGCCTTAGTTCATGTCCATGGGTCGTACATATAAGTTCTTTGGCTTCTCCATTTCCTATACTATTCTTAACCTCCCCCTCTCTATTTTGTACCGACCATTTATGCTTTTAATTCCCTATAACTTTCCCCACATTCTCCCACCTCTCCCTCCCCACTGATAACCCTCCATGTGATCTCCATTTCTGTGGTTCTGTTCCTGTCTAGTTGTTTGCTTAATTTGTTTTTTTTTTTAAGGTTCAGTTGTTGATAGCTGTGAGTTTGTTGTCATGTTACTGCTCAAATTTTTATCATCTTCTTTTTCTTAGATAAGTCCCTTTAACATTTCATATAATAAGGGCTTGGTGATGATGAACTTGTTTAACTTGACCTTATCTGGGAAGCACTTTATGTGTCCTTCCATTCTAAATGATAGCTTTTCTGGATAGAGTCATCTTGGATGTAGGTCCTTGCCTTTCATGACTTGGAATATTTCTTTCCAGCACCTTCTTGCCTGTAAGGTTTCTTTTGAGAAATCAGCTGACAGTCTTATGGAAACTCCTTTGTAGGTAATTATTTCCTCTTCTCTTGATGCTTTTAAATTCTCTCCTTATTTTTAATCTTGGGTAATGTAATTATGATGTGCCTTGGTGTGTGCTTCCTCAGGTACAACTTCTTTGGGACTCTCTGAGCTTCCTGGACTTCCTGGAAGTCTATTCCTTTGCTAGACTGGGGAAGCTTTCCTTCATTATGTTTTCAATTTCTTGGTCTTCTTCTTCTCCTTCTGGCACTCCTATGATTTGGATGTTGGAATGTTGGAATGTCTAAAGCTGTCCCAGAGGCTCCTAAGCCTCTCCTCATTTTTTTTTTTTTTTTTTGAATTCTTGCTTCTTCATTTCGTTCTGGTTGAATGTTTATTTCTTCTTTCTGGCCCACACTGTTGATTTGAGTCCCAGTTTCCTTCCCTTCATTGTTGTTTCCTGCACATTTTCCTTTATTTCACATTGCAAAACCTTCACCTCTTCTTTTATTTTGTGACCATACTCAATCATTTTTGTGAGTATCCTGATTACCAGTGTTTTGAACTCTGCATCTGAGAGCTAGGCTATCTCTTCATCACTTAGTTGCATTTTTGGAGCTTTGATCTGTTCTTTCATTTGGGCCATAATTTTTTGTCTTCATGGACCTGTTAAGTAGTAAGGGGCAGAGCCTTAGGTATTCACTAGGGCAGGGCAATCCACATTGCTGCCCTGTGGGGGAAAGGTCCAAGAGGGAACAATGCCACTTGCTTGGCTCTTGTCTGGCTTTCTCTCACTTCTCCCAGTTCCCCCAAGTGAATTGGGCCTTTCTTGGGCTGGTTCCTGGATGGGTGGGTTTGTGTATGTTTTAAGATCCTGTGGGTCTTTCCAATGAGCTCTCCTGTGAGGCTGGGAGTTTCTCTCACCACCTCAACCCCCACAGGTTTTTTCAGAAATTTTAAGGCTTTATTTCCCCACACTGGAACCCTAGGTTGTGTGATCTGTCTCACTCCCCAGTTGTCCCTCCCTGTTTATCCTCACACAGATGTGGGACCACCCCATCTGCCAGCCACTGCCTCGCTGGGTCCTCCAGCCTCCACCTTGCCCACCTTGTTCCCTAGCTGCTGCCTTGCTGTGAGTCTTCTCCACCCCGGCTGCCTGTTACCACCCCTCCTATCGGTCTGGGTGAACGTTTCTTCTTTAGCTCCTTGATTGTCAGACTTCCATACAGTTGGATTTTCTGTCAGTTCTCATTATTTTTTGTTTTTAAAATTTGTTGTTGTCCTTCTTTTGGTTGTGCAAGGAGGCAAAGTGTATCTACCTATGCCTCCATCTTGGCCAGAAGTGACCAAGGACTTGGAGTGACTAGTGACTTGGAGTTTACTCTGTTCTTTTTAATGTGTGTTGAAAATTTCCAACATTAAAGTTAAAAAATAAACGTAAGAAGTTCAAAGCTTACATAAAGTATATAATAAATGCTATGCATGCTCATTGTAGAAATTCTGAAAAACACAGAAAATATTGAAATAATTTTATATAACAATGCATAATGCTGCCCCATTAGATTAAATACAAAGTTCTCCAGGTTTGTGTTCTAATCTAAGTCCACCAAATAGACCAGAGAGTTTTTGTGAAGTTTGAAGTTAATCTCTGAAAACATTTTTCCTTAGGTCACTACATGTTTCCATATCTCCAGGTCAAAAGAGAAGTGCTACTCAAGAAATGTGTTTTCCTTGTGTATAAGTGAACTTCAGTAGGTAGCTGCATCAGAGCAAATCTTGGTCCAGGCTTGCAAACCAAATGCTTCAGTGCAGGATGAGTCTCCAGATACACACATGGATTGAAGCTTTAAGGCTTTCACTGCAAGGCTCTTGATTCACTTGGATCTTGTTCTCTCTTCCAGGTTCCCTTCTACAGATACACTGATATCATGAAGTGTCCCTTCTAGTGACTTGGAGTTTACTCTCTTCTGGAGAATATATCAACCAAAAAGAAAATTGAGACAGGTACATCGAAGTTTATGACAGTTGTTGCCATTTAAGACGGTTATGCCACCTGGGTGGTGAGATCAGCTACAGGGATTGGGGAGCTCTGCCGAGTGTCCACACGGAGTGCCCTGTCTCTTCACAGTCAAATCCTGTCGAATGAGCTCACAAGTGCTCACTGGTTTCCTTCCTGTGGCAAGCATCTTTCTGGCTGCTGCTGCTGCAGCAAACAGTTGTGGCATTTGTCACTCGGATTAAGACAATTGCCCCATTCTAACAAAATTTTACCCTTGAGTAAAATAATTTTTCTCAATTGGCTTTAGATTTCTTTTACATCCACAACGAGTTTTCAAAGAAGAGTATTTTTTTTCACATTTGGAAGAGATTTATATTAAGCATTTAAAGACAAACAAGGGCATTATTATTATTATTATTATTATTATTATTATTTATTTCTTTACGCAAGCAAGCAAGCAAGAGAAATCCAACAACTTGGAGTAGATTTACAGTGAGTTTTTCCACCCTCTCTCTTGCCCTGGAGCCTGATGGGACTGGCGTGTCCTTGGAGGAATGGCAGAGGGAAATGCTACAGGCCAATTGCTGATTTTATCATTCAAACACAAAATTTGTTACACCAGTTTATCGGTCACAGGGAAAGCAATTATATTGTGGTTCAATTTTCCACTCAATGGCTGTACTGGGGATCAAAGTCAGTTTTTATGATGGGAAAAATGCCTCGCTATTTTATTTGTTACTTAAAATAAAGAAGTACCGTTATTATAATGCTTTTTGAGGTTTTGCTACCCCCAACTTCTACTCCTTCATGAGATACAGTGAATTATTTTGGCTTTCTCCATCCCTTTGATTAAATAATCAGTTTTCTTCCCATCTGCTAAAGCGTATTTTACTGTAGAAATGAAATTGGCACGGTTTAAGGCAACACGGCATTAGGACTCTAATCATAATCACAAAGGGCAAAACCTGCCCTACGTTATTTATTCTTTTCTATGCTGGTACTTTTTCAAAAGAAGCGAGTGATCGCTGCAACGGCTTCTGTGTGTGTGTCTCCATTATCGTATGTTGTTACGACACACGTTTACTCTCACCCATCTTCCATGTGAAATACTGTGATTAGCACATGTTTCACCTGCATTTATAACTCCTTTTTTACTATAGAAAAAAAATAGTTAAGTGGCATTGGGAGTAGAGAAGGAGTCATATGGAATTTTAAGTAAAAGTCATATGTTTCAATTCAAAATAAAATAGGCTGTTTTCATTTCTAATCTTTTTCTCTATTGCCTCACTTTTTTTTGAGAAAATTAAAATAAGTAAAACTGAAACTATCAAATAAAAAATATTATTATTATTTTTCTAAAGATCCAAATTCAGGACTTGCTGATTACTAATGCTTTTTGTTAAAAAGTTTCCGTTTTATACCCAGAAATCCAATAGATGGGAACCCCAAATGACTGTGCTATGAAGCTACAGTCTGTAATAGGACTGAATGGCTAAGTGAAAAATAATACTTTCTATTGCACACTCTTTCATATTTGTTAAGAAAACAGAAGTAAGTGAAAGTGATTTCCCTCTTTTAAATTATATCAAGTGTACCTTTACATTTCTAGCTGGTTTCTGCTTTTACAGTTTGATTACTATCATCCTCATTTTTCCTGGTCTCCTGCTAATTGCCTCCAGGCTCAGAATCTTACAACAGATCCCCTGAATCCAGGGGCAAGAATTCTGGAATCTGCTGTAGGTGAATAGTAATGGCAGTAGCTGAATGATGGTCTAACTACCATGGGACACTTCTGCCCTCACTGCGAAGCTCAGGCGATGGCAGCGAAGATGACTGTGAGGCCCGGTAAAGCTTTGGGAGGGGAGCCAGGCAAGTGCGCCCTGAGGGCAGCAGCACCCCAGGCTGGCCGGTGTCTGCCTCCCTCACTCCATTTCTGTCTATCCTTGGGGCTTGTGTCTGGGTTTTTATGAGGATTAGGTAGGGTTAATGCTAACTTTGAGAGCAGGAGAGTTTCCCTGTTGGCAGTTGCCATATAGGTTTTGCCCTTTCATGAGTTTAAGTGGTTTTTACATAACATTGAGTTTTATGATGGGGCAGGACACTGGGCCTCAGAAAAAAAGCACTTATATGTGTACCTGAGAAAGACATGTCTGATAACGCCAGCTACTTTTACTGAAAGTTGGTTATGTATTAGGTTGTGTTTATACATTATACGTTATATACTTAGAGTAATCCTGCAAGACACAAATTATTAACCTCATTTTTTAAGATGAGAAAGCTTATACCTTAAACTATTCTGCAAACTACTCTTAGAGCACTTACTTACTGTACAGTAAAGAGTATATAGGTAGTAATATTAACCAGTCCAAATGTAATAATACGGTGTGGTGCAGGCCAGAGGGAAGGGGCGGGTGCTAGGTGGAGTTGGGTGGGGTGAGGAGTAATGGGGACATCTGCAATAGTGCCAACAATAAAAATAAAGAAAAGCAATAATACTCTTCATCTAATCTTATACACTATCTTCCAAAACTTTAAGGCCATTTTTTACCTTACATACTCCAAATGCTCTTAACTACAAATGCCTCTAATTAAATAATTTAACCAAAATTTTAACTTATTTTGGCAAAGCGGACAGATGCAAGTTTAACTTTTCCAAAAAAGTCTTCTGCCTAGATGGTGTTCTGAACTCAGGAAAATATTGCCTTTGTTATCTATATATCTATAGCTGTATATATAGTTTTACTATATCAAAAAAAATGCAACTTTTTAGTGACTGGCATGGAGACTAAGTACTGTTCATTAAAATACTGTTTTCATTTAGATGCTGAAATGTCAAGTAACTAGACCAACTATTTTTCCTTTCTATTATTTTTAATGAACTTAATACTCAGTCCTATTCATCTTGTGATAATCCAGTCAATCAATTAATAATTTACCTACAAATGGTCAGCTCAAGCCAGAGGCAAAACAACCTGATTTTGCTTGGGACATTGAAAAAGTAATTGGAGTGGGATTAGGTGTCTTAAACATCTAGCCTTTAAAAACAGGATTATCTAAATGGAATATAGTGAAAGTAATCCTGCTCTGCCCCGTGTTCCCAATGGGTTCTCCCTACATATAAATTAGTTGGTTGTCATGACACCAAACTCTTAATTTAATGCTATATGAAACTATAAATGAGACTAGTTCTCTCTACTATGAAACTATGATGCATTTTAAATAACATTTTAAAACTTTCTCTGAGTCGTGAACCAAATTTTAAATGGTCTATTTAGGATGTTCCTTTGTATTTTATATAATTTTATGTTTACTTTGATGTATAAAAGCTCCAGTTCTAACAAGAACACAAAACTGAATACCTTGTAAATCATTTAACTACCCTTCCCCTTTAAGAAAATCTTAAATGTAAATATCCACATTTAGAAAGTAGATGGAAGGCACTGGTAACAATTCTATTTCTTTGGAATTTTTTCCTTTACCTACGGGATAATGGATTTTTTAAATTCCAAGTTGTACTTGCTCATTTATTTTAGTACTTATTACATTTGCATTTTTATTATCTGTTTACTTGTTTTCATTCCTTACTATGCAATGTCCTTCTGAAGGGCAGTTTCCCTGACTTTTGAATTTTTTTGTTACTCCAGTATTTAATACATATGAGGAATTCAAATATTTTTGTATTAGTGAGGTAATTAATAAAATCAATATGATTTGAAACCTAACTTTAAAGAAATATATATATATATATTTTCCTTTTTTCTTAATCCCTACACCTCTCAGATACCCTAAACTTTGTTTATAAATTAGTTCCAACCTTTTCTTAAGAGTGTTTTCAGTTATTCCAGAAATTCTAAGCTTATTTTTTTTTTTTATAAAGAAATGCTATGGAGCTAGATTCTTCTCCTCTGAGAAAATTTCCATAGAATTACAGGAAGAATGAACTGAGCCATCTTTTGCATTTTTCAGAGTAAATACTTTTTTCTGTCCTTTTTCTTTTGGTAACACAAAGAAGTAAATGAAAATAAGTAAGTAAATGAAATATTTTACCCCCGATGCTTCAAGTCCTACAATCACAGATTTCTATTTACAAACACTGGATTTCAAATAGCGTCATCGGTAAATAAAGCTGCCATTTCAAGCTTAAAAGCATAGCTGATGAGAGACACGATGATTGCTTAAAATATCCTCGGGGTATGAAAACTAAAGTGGAGAAAGAATTATTTAGGCATAACTAAAGCATAACTAAAGGGAGATATAACTGGATGGAGAAATACTGTTAAGATATTTTTAAAGAATAATTTCAGGGAAAGAGCCAGTGTATATATTTAAAAAATCCCCCAAACTTTCTGAACAGTCTTTTGGGCTGTGGAATTGGTTCTAATGGAAAGTAGGAGAAAAAAAAGCCATGAGTGCTTAAAACTAGACCAAAAACTATCGACAAAACAAGGATGAAGATGGCCTCACACAGGTAAGAGGTGTGCAAAAGTGATGAAATAAAGTCCTATTTCTAAGCATTTTGATTCCAAGAAATCAAATACTGATGATGCTTCCAGTTTTATTTTCCAAGAAAATATGCTAAGCAGAGTTACTATGAATAATTTCTAACAGCCCTTCAGGTAAAATCCTACTTTACATCCACAAATTAGTGATTGTTTACACAGACACACACCCCCCTCTGAAAATGATACTCTATCTTATCTTCAAAATAACTAAATAAGTAAAAGTGATACTTTTTGGAAATTTTGCCCCCACAATCTATTACTCTCCATATATAACCCTACTTAGAGTAGGAAAAAAAGTAAAGACCCATTGCTTCCCCCCACCAGCTATAAAAGCACCATGATTTTTCCCCTGTAACATTTAAATAAGTGCAGGCATCTCCTACATGGGAATCTGTGGTGCTGGCTCTTGGTCAGAGATACATTTTTCAGTAAACCTGCCCGAAGAATGAGGAAGGGAAACCTCCTAAATTTTTTCCCCTCCATTCGTCTCTTGTTTCAATTTCAGAACAGATAAGAAAGGACTTTCTCTCTTTTTCCTCTCAATTTCCCAAAGCCAGTGATTTCAGATAAAATCGAAGAGACGCTATATGATCAAAAATTTCTAAATATAAGCAAACAAAGGTTATACTTCCATATGCCAACTAGGTTGGCTCTCTGAGTGTAATGATGATCAATTACAATTAAAGGGCCGAGAGAGGGCGCTCCATGAAGTAGCGAGGTTAATGCCAGCCGCCTTCCTCCGGGGTTTATTTCTCCTCTTGGTTTGAATAATGGTGGGCGAGGGCTACATTTGCCACTCTTTGTCCCTCTGCTATGTGGATTTTTATTGCTCTGAAACTACTTCCTAGTTTCATTACATATTTACCCTTGCTTCATTTCTTAATGAACATCAATGGATCTCAAATGCAGGAAATAATTCAAGATAAAGTTTGGAGTGTGTGTTGGGCCAAAAACGGCTTATTCATTTGGGCTAATCTGACCAACCTATGAATTCAATAGAGTATTTGACTAAATCATTTAGTATTTATTTACAGCTATGATGTGAATGATACATGTAAATCCAAAGCTTGAGATTGTTGGGTGGCATTTCAACTCCTTCTCAAAAGAATTCTAGGCTTAAAATTAAGGTGAAATTAGAAACCTTGAGAAATAATGTTCATTCAATTTATTGTCTATATGACCTTGGGAAAGTTATTTAGCCTTAGTTTCTTCATCCTTAGGGTATGTGTGTATGGTGAGAGTGTACATTCAGATACATAAGGAGACCTCATAATCTGTATTTTTTGGAGAACTTTGTGATTGCTGCAGGAAGTATGTAGCAAGACTTGATATTTGTTTAAGGAAATGATATTTTGCTGTATGTATTTTAACTGGAATTTTTCAATTTACTATAGTAAATACCTTACTATATAATTAATATGTTAGTTTACTATATAATTAGTAATATTTTTATATTTATAAAATTTAATATATTAAATACCAAAGTGGAGGTGGGGTAGTTAATTGGGAGATTACTAAGATATTTAAAGTGAGAAATTATTAGGGTTTGAACTCAAGAGTAATAGCAAATAAAGAAGTTGGTGTATTTATGAGAAATGTGTGTATGACTGTGTACATGTGTCCTATATTTATGTTGTGGTGAGAAACACCAATATTTTTAGCAGAAAACAATTATAAATCATCTGATCCCACCATCAACTTTACAGATTGAAAAACTAAAATAAAATGTCTTTCCCTGGCTGATATGACTCAGTGGGTCACCTGTTCAATTCCCATTCAAGGCACATGCCTCGGTTGCGGGCCAGGTTACGGGCACCCACACTAGGGGGTGCTCGAGAGGCAACCACACACTGATGTTTCTCTTCCTCTCTTTCTTCCTCCTGCCCCCTCTAAAATTAAATAAAATCTTTCTAAAACAATGTCTTAAAATCCTGAAAGATACAGAATTAGTAGAAAGGGAGAGAAAGCTCAATCATTTGACCTGGTTTCTCATCAACCTCTGTGCCTCACCTCTTTAAGATTCAGCTACTTATTTTCTAAATGTGAATAAAACTTCCTGTCCTACCCAGTTCCCAGAACTGTTTAAGCAATCTACTTAACAAGATAATGTACTTGCGAGCACTGGTAACCTATAAAACAAGCGACACATAAAGTATTGTAATTTCTAGATCCTGTGATGCATTTTGCATTCTTTTAGCTAGTGACTCCCGGAGAGAGGGGACCGCCCATACCCTGATGAGCAGATCCATCACCCTGCCAGAGGAAGGGAGCAGGGCTGGTTTCCAGAACCTGAGAAAGTCAGACAGTGGTAGGCTACCATGTTCAGGGATGTTTGTGCTTCTTACTCCTTCAAGGAAATTGAGAGATGATGTCTACTTTTCTGCTCATGGGCCAAGGGGGAAAATAAGTAGATAAGTAAAGATAGATAAAAATGAATGATAAAAATGAGTAAAGCACCCGGGCATCGAATGTCCCTTAGTACATAGACAAAGCTTGTTAACAAACACCTAGAAGTATTTATATGTATCACCTAGAGAAGCAATTCACACCAAAACTGGTACATTGGTTCCGGTTTATTAGAAAAGTCAGTAGTCAGAAACTTTTTATGTTATATTTTAAATACCTTTGCTTATCTATCTGTCCAGTCATCTATCTACATATCTCTCTCTTCCTCATTGTGCAGACTATTATACAGTAAAGAATTACCCTTTTAGTTAATAAGTTGAGCCCTAGATTAATTCAATGAATATAAATGAAAATAATCTTTTTTGGGAGAAGTGTTATAAAACAAAATTCTCTGAGTGCTACCAATTTGGGAAAATAAATTCCTTGGCAAAAAGCAAAACAAAACTAGTGTTCTCATGTTTATTTAATATTTGAAACTTAAGCTTGACTATACCTCAATCCTCCATAAAGTTTCCGTGAATCAGCTACAGGCTCCTGCAGGAAAATACAGTGCTGTGCAAAAGCGTGCACGAAAAGTAAAGAGGGCTACCAGGGACAAAGTGAGACTGGGGCAGACCACTCAAATCTACAGAATTTTGTAATAGAGCCCAAACAACAACAATAACAGCAAAACAAGAATCTGAATGAAAATATTAGCACAAGAAAAATCATGATAATGTATAATAATAATCCATAGACCCTGAAAAAGCTTTTGACAAGATTTATCCTTCATATTCAATAAAGAACACAAAAAGAATATGTGTGTGTGTGCGTGTGTGTATAGTCTATCCGGAAAAACTCCAGCCATTGTTAATATAATGAAATCATTTGCATGAAATGGACGTGAGCTGGCAGCCAAAGAAAGTGGACTGGAATGCACAGGTGTGAACAATGACAACCTCACTGTACTGGTCAGTGGGAGTGGTAGATGCCATTGAGTGAGTACCTGCACTGTATGGATGTCACATTCAAAATGACTGAGCGAGTAGAATTTTGCATTAACCATGAACATTTCTCCACAAAACTATTAGGATGATTCAGAAGGCTGCAGCTATGGGCAACTGGTGACTGGCAGCTTCATCACAACAACGCACCCACTCATGCATCATGTCTCATGCAGAGGTTTTTTTGTGAAACATGAAATCACCCAGGTGACTCTGACCGCCACCGCCCAGATTTGGCACCCTGCAACTTCTGCCTTTTCCCAAAATTAAAATCACCTTTGAAAAGGAAGAGATTTTTAGACCATCAGTGAGATTCAGGAAAATAGGACAGGACAGCTGATGGCGACTGGAAGAACTGTGTTGAGGTCCCAAGGTGCCTACTTTGAAAGGGACTGAGGCATCATTGTCCTATGCACAATGTTTCTTGTATCTTATATCTTCTTCAATAAATGTTTCAAGTTTTTCATAGTGCATGGCTGGATACTTTATGGACAGACCTTCATATACCACAGACCACAGTCCTAAAGCCAGTATCTTAGTTAATGGGGAAACATTACAGTCATTTCCTTCAGAATTAGGAACAAGGCAAGGATGCCCACCATCTATACTACTGTTTATTGGGCAGAAGGCATTTTTTAATAAATATGGACAATAAAACTCAACTAGAGACATACAAACTAGGGTGGGGGATAGAGCGTTGCTTTTTTGAGGATATTATAGTAACTGGAAAAGCCTAGAGCATCGAATTGTAACCTGTGTGGCCATGGCACACTGTTGTGCCACAAGAACTTTTAAAATACACAATACCTGACTACCTAGTCAGGGGCGCTGACTTCTTTCCCCTTAGATTGTCAAAAAAAAAAAAAAAAGACAATGGCCAACACAACAAAAGCTGCCTGGTGTGAATGTCCTGTTTTGAACCATAAATACATGGCTCATATAATAGAGTTGCATCTCATTGGTTATATTGCATAATAAGGTTGCCACTGACTGGTTAATTCTTGGTATCATAGATCCTTATGTACAAATATAGGCACCCGATTTTTTAAAAATTCACTTTGGAGCAAAAAGGGTAGGTAATTACTATTACTATTTTCCTATAAATAAATCAAAATTATACCTATTTTTTAGATTGGCAAAAAATAGATTTTTTGGCGTGTTGCAGAATTTTAGTCATTAGTTTATGTGTGCCATGAGATGAAAAATGTTGAAAATTGCTGTCCTAAAGTATCAAGTGATAAAAACTACTCAGATAGTGAAATAATTCAGTAAGTAGCAGGATATAAAGTTAAAATATAGAAATTAACAATCTGTACATACAATAGGATAGAAGACACATTGGTAGACAAAAATCACATTTTCAAATATTTGGAAATATATTTCACAAGAAATGTGTAAACCTATATGATAAAAACTTTAAAATATCCTAAGTAACTGGAAGACTTTTTTATCTTACGTAGGATGACTCCATAGCTAAAGATATTGACTCTCCCTAAGTTAAATGATAATTTAATATCAGTAAGGGTAATATAAATATATAACAATATTATGAAATTAGACAATACTTATAATGAAACTAAACATTTTGTTATACAAAAATTTATATGGAAAAATAAGCATGAAAAATATAGCTAAGAAAACATTGTAACAGAAAAACTGAGTGGGGGATTATCTCAACCCATTATTAAATCCATATTCAAACATGTATGATTGAAACAGAGTTGCACTGGCTCGTGGCTGTTCAGCTAGAACACTGGCAGCGAGTAGAAAGTTCATAAATAGACAAGTGCCTATGGGAATGCAGAATATAATGAAGGTGGCATCTCAAATCATTGGGACAAATCAGTGCTGCAACAATGGTATAATCATTTGGAAATCAAATTAGATCCAATACTCACACCATATACAAGAGTACATTCCAAGTGGTCTGAGATCAAAATTAAAATTTGAAGCCATGTACGTACAGAAGTAAAGAGGTAAATTCCTGTATAAACTGCATATAGTTAGGAAAGGCATTTTATTGCTTCAAAATACAGATCTAATAAAAGAATAATAATTTAACTACATACATATAACAAAAACCTTTTTTGCATGGCATAAAAAAACCGAAACAAAGCTAAAGCTAATGACAAAACATATTTGCCAATGATACCTCAGACAAATGTTTGATCTCCAAAATATAAAAAGAACTCATATGACTCAACACCAGGAAGACAAACAATCCAATTAAAAAATGGGCTTCCCTGGCTGGTGTGGCTCAGTGGATTGTGCACAGACCTGCAAACCAAAGGGTTGCCGGTTAGATTCCCAGTCAGGGCACATGCCTGGGATATGGGCCAGGTCCCAGGTGGGGGTGCTTGAGAGGCAACCACACATTGATGTTTCTCTCCCTCTCTTTCTCCCTCCCTTCTCCTCTCTCTAAAAATAAATAAATAAAATCTTTAAAAAAAATTTTTTTTAAATGGGCAAAGGACCTGAATAGACAGTTCTCCAAGGAGGACATACAGAGGACACATAGACATACGAAAGAATGTTCAACATCACTAGCCATCGGAGAGATGCAAATTAAAATCACAATGAGATATCACCTCACACCTGTTAGAATGGCCATCATTAATAAATCAACAAACAAGTGCTGGCAAGGATGTGGGGTAAAGGGAACCCTAGTGCATTGTTGGTGGGAATGTAGACTGGTGCAGCCACAGTGGAAAGCAGTATGGAACTACCTCAAAAACTAAAGATGGAATTGCCTTTTGATATAGGGATCCCACTGCTGGGATTATACCCTAAGAATCTTGAAACACCAATCCAATAGAACCTATGCACCCCAATGTTCATAGCAGCACAATTCACAATAGCCAAGTGCTGGAAACAGCCTAAGTGCCCATCTACAAATGAATGGATCAAAAACTATGGTACATTTACACAATGGGACACTACACAGCAGAAAGAAAGAAGGAGCTCCTACCCTTCATGACAGCATGGATGGAACTGGAGAGCATTACGCTAAATGAAATAAGCCAGGTGGTGAAAGACAAATACCATATGATCGCACCTATAAGTGGAACCTAATGAACAAAACAAACAAGTGAGCAAAATAGAACCAGAGACATGGAAATAAGGAACAAACTGACAGTGACCAGAGGGGAGTGGAGAGAGGAAAATAGGGGAAAAAGAGGGAAGAGTCTTGTCAAGAAACATGTATGAAGGACACATGGACATGGACAACAGGGTGGGGAATGACTGAGGGAGCAGAGGGCAGGCAAGGCAAGAGAGAACAGTGGGGGAAAAATTGGGACTACTGTAACTGAACAACAATACAAAAATTGCAACATATTTCAGAGATAAATATTACATATCATATAAGAACCAACATGATGTCCTCAGTATATTGATATTATTCCCTTTGACTAAAAGAGGAAAAAAGTGCAGTTCAGCAGAAGAGACTAAATTACTAATAATTTGCACTGTTTTGAAGAAATGAGTTCTCCTAATACCATTGAAGTGAATTAGAAACCCAGCTTTGTCCCTTACCAGTTGTGTGGCCATGAGCTCAAAACTTCATGTTTCCAAGCCTCAGCTTTTAAATCTGTAACACCAAGATATTAGCAACGCTTACCTCATAGAGTCGCTATGAGGATGAAATGAGATAATGCATGGAAACGCCTAGCACGTGCTAAAGGCAAGTACCTGTTTGTACCGTCTTTGTTGGCACTGGGCCCTTTCTTGGCTATGCCACAGCCTGAGCTCTGTGTGTGTCACACAGACACTCAGCTCACACACATGAACAGAGACACAAATAAATATGTTTGAACACTGTCCAGTCTTATGTTTTACAGCTCCCTCTCCTTTTGGAAAGCTTGGTAATCTTAATATACTTTCTACAACAGATTCTTATTCCGACTTTGCCCATAATGTTCCTTCCACCTAGAATGTCCTGCTCCCTGGTTTTCAAATCTTGTCTTAAGTCCTTCAACGTCCCTTCAGCCCTCACCACTCCATTCACGACCCACTGAGCTTTTGTAGTTCATAGGTCTACAGCGGGCTTGAGAAGACTGACTCGTAAGGTCCTTCAGTGATTTTCTGTGTCTACATTGTTACTGCGAAAAGCTTTGTAAGGTCTTTGAGAGTGGGAGCCGTCTTTCATTCCAGTAGCGTAGCCACTGCAGCGCCAAGCAGCATATGTCATGTATTGTCGATTACTTACAAACCCTGATCAAATTGAATTGATTCAAAATGCGTCTCACTATACTTTGTAAATATGTTTCAAGCATAAAGGATCAGATACTACATAGCAGTGCAGCAAAACTGACTACATATTTATAAAATCCCACCCCTGAGACTTTATGATGAGGAGTTCATAAATTATATTACACAAATTATGCCAACATATAATTTTGTCTATTAACCTCAAGGGGATATAATACTGGGGACATTTTTTGACAGGTTGTCATATTTCAATCCAGGTTATAACAGATTCTGACACTCTAAAAATCTTGATTGAATATGCCAGAAATAGACAGTGACTGTCACTGATGGTCTTGTCTGTTTGAAAGTAAATTCATTCCTCAGGGTCATGGAATCACATCTCAGCAATGAGATTTCATCACTGGTTCTGATCCAGGTCAATGAATAAGATCTCATGCATCCAGGCTTTCCATAGAAATAATAAGTGGATTGGGGTTTCCTCCTCTGGCTTTTGGGTTCTCTTTCACCTCCATCTCTCAATAGTTTAAGAAAAAAATGGCAAAATTCTAGATATAATTAGGACAGAATAATTTCTTAATCAAAATCTAACTCTCCTTGAGCATTATGCTAAGTGAAATAAGCCAGGCAGTGAGGGACAAATACCATATGATCTCACCTTTAACTGGAACATAATCAACAAAAGAAAAAAGCAAGCAAATATAACTAGAGATATTGAAATTAAGAACAATCTAACAATAGCCAGAGGGGATGCAGATTGTGGGGAGAAGGGTTTTCAGGAACTACTATAAAGGACACATGGACAAAACCAAGGGGAAGGGTGGAAGCAAGAGAGGGATGTGGGTTTGGATGGGGTTGGGGGGGAGAGGAGGGGAGAAAATGCAGACAGTTGTAATTGAAGAACAATAAAGTAATTTAAAAAAATCTAACTCTCCTTGGAAGTCAGGCTTAAGACAGGTGCAAAACAAAACAAAATGATAACATAATAAACTGTGTCATATGGTTTTGGTTATATTAATATAAAATAAAGGGCCATTGGTAGAGTATTTCTATGTGACTAAAGTGTTCTTTATGTGGCAAGCAAAATAATGCCTCCTCCCAAATTCCACATCCTAAGCCCCAGACCTATGAATTTGCAGCCATGATTAGCTTAAGGACCCTGAGATGGGGAAGAGTATTCTGGGTTAGCCACATGGGCTCAACGTACTTGTAAAAAAAAGTGGAAGAGAGAGGCCGAAGAGAAGAGTCAAAGAGAGACATGACTGTGGAAGACTGGTCAGAGAGATGCCACGATGCTACCTTTGAAGATGGATAAAGGCCATGAACCAAGGAATATGTAGCTTCTTTGAAGCTGAAAAAGGCAAAGGAAATTATTCTCTCATGGAGCCTCTAGAAAGGAAGACACTCTGCTTCCACCTTGATTGTAACCAAGAGACCTGTGTTAGATTGTAACATGTAGAACTGTAAGATGATGCTTTTATATTGTTTTAGGCAACACAGTTCATGGTAATTTGTTTTGGCAGCAATAGAAAACTAATATGCTTTACCTACAGAACGATATAATCTCTAAGAAGGCATGACCTTTGATCTGTATGCTGCTAATTTCCAAAACCTAGAACAATGGAATACTGCTTGGTCCATAATATACACTTAGTACACATTCTTTGAATAAAAACTGAAATAACCTTTTATATTTTGTCAAACCAGTCCTGTATATTATCTACACTCACTCTCAAAATAGTTTTGTTCCTTATATTTAGATATCATAAGCAGATCTTAAATTTTATAGAGAAATATTTAGTAACTTCTTCAAGATTATCCAGATCTTTAGAAACACTGTCAAGGCTTGAGACAAAGCCACCTGACTTTCAATCCAGTGACCTTTTTTTGCATGACAACGCAACTATCCAATTGTAGTTTGTAAAAGAAAGAAAGTGAATTGATCAACAGAACTGAGTTGAGCTCACTGTGTTTCAAGGAATGTGCCTGTAAAAAGGCTATCACTCTAATTCGATTTGACTTTAAAGATAATTCAAGTTAGGAGTAAAATGACAACATTACAACTTAAGAAATGTGTTGCCATTCTACTTAGAAATCTCATCAAAAGGCAAAGGTTCTTTCTCCAGAGCACAAGCATTATTTGTTGCAGCGGTTCCTAAAGCCAGGCAGCAGGGGAAAGCAGCCACGGCCCTACCGTGGGACAGAAGTTCACACCAGAGCGGACAGGCCTCCACAGTCACTTTGTGCACAGGGATGTTTCTTGTGTTTTCTTTGATTCTATTGTAAGCTGCTTTCATGGCTGCATTCGTCTACTGCGGCATAACATAATGTCATAAAACTTACTGATTTTAAACAACAAAAATCAGTATTTCTCATGGTTTCTGTCGGTCATTAATTCAGAGTGGGCACAGTGGGATGGATTGTTCTGCTCCACAACATCTGGGACCTCAGCTGGACAATTCAAGAGGCTGGGAGCTGAAGTAATCTAAAGGCGTGACCAGGGCTGGAGGACCTTCTGACATGGCTCACTCATGTGGCTAGAAAGTCGGTGCTAGATATTGACAGAAGGCCTCAGTTTTTTTCTACGTGAGCCTCTCTATGTGTTGTTTAGTGTCTTCATGGGTAGCATCTGGCTTCTTCTAGAGTGAATAATCTATGAGACCAGAGTAGGAGCTGCAATACATTTTTATTATCTGAAGCCACATACTATCGTTTCCATAATGTTCCATTAGCCACAAAATTAGCCCTGACTCAACCTGGAAGAAGAGCAGACAGAGGCATGAACGCCAGGAAGCAGGTATTATTGGAGACTATCTTGGAAGCTGGCTATCACATGGATAGAGTCAAACCACTTTGCTCTTAGGAAATATCTGAAGTCCTGGAGCCAACGTGATTGCCTGCTCTGCTAAAAGAGAGTGATTAAAATTGTGTACCTTGGCAACCTTCGGTTTCCAAGGGAAACAGTCCTTTCCCATCCCCATCTCCATTGCTCGTGTGCTCCATAGGAAGTACTTTCCCTCCTATGAGGAGAATATAAAATATTAATTAGCCAAGGTAGGCTAGAAAGGAAAAGGACTGACCATAACAAATAAAACTCCAGATTTCAGTGGCTTAATATGAGAAAAAGTTTTTCTTCTTTTAATTTATATTTTACAGAGTAATGAAGATCAGTGGTTATGCAGGGCATCTCTTAAGTGATAAGTCAAGGGCCCATCTTCTGTAAATGACCACCATTGTCATTGCAGAAAGGGTAGCAAGAGTGTGAAGGATTGTCCAGTGTAATTTATTGTCAGATCTGCAAAAGATGTATATCATTCTTACTGGAGCTCAGTCACATGGACCCAACATTTCTGCAAGGAAAGTTGGGAAATGTAGTCCTTCATAGTGTCCAGGAGAAGCAGATGTTATTAGTGGGAATCTAGAGAGTCCACTAATGTGTCTGTGCCATGCTGAGCTACCTAAGTAAATCCACTACCTTGATGTCAGAGAGATCTTTTTAAAATGCCTTAGTTCTTCGTGTTACTTCTCTGTTCAAACCATTACTCAGGACAAAGACTAAGCTCCATAGCAAGGCACCCAGGGCCCTTGACCACTGGCTCTCAGGCCTCCCCTAGCCATCTCCCTCTGCTCTACACAGCTCAACTCTTCTACTCCCTCTGGCCCACTGCTTCACACTGACATGAGGCCCCAGTCCCGGCTCTAGTGGTATAAGGACTTTAAGCAAGTGCCTATCCTCTCTAAGCCTCAGTTTCATCATTTATAAAATGCAGAATATTATCCACCTCACAGTTGTTATGAAGATTAAGTGAGAAAATATATGTAAAGCACAGCACCTGGAGCATAGAAGTGACTCAATAAATTCTGGCTGTTTAGTTAATTATTTTCCTTCCATTTCTGCTATGGGGTTAAACCAATGTGCTCAAGGAATAATAATATACCACATTAATTATTATTAATTCAAATTTCCTATTTTGAGACAAAATTTGACAGAGTGATTGAAACTTGGACTCAAGTCTCAAGCTCAAACTCTAAACCTTAGACCATTTAATCCCAGGCTTCATCATTTTCTTGCTTTGTGAGTTTAGAGAAGTTATTTAGTGTTCTGCAATCTCAGTTTCCAGAACTATTAAACCTGTTAAGTAAAGATAATAATTATAATCATTTCACAGTATTTTTGTGAGGATCAACTGAAATTATAAATGTAAAATACTTTTGTTTTCTGGTTCATAGTAAATTGCTTAATAAATAATAGCTATTATTACTTTCACTAGTACATTTAATGAATTCTTACCACAGGTCAAGGACTATACTAGATGCTTTAACCTTAAAATAAACTCTCTTTTCAATTAAAAAAAAAAAAAAAAACCTGAGCTACCAAAAGTTAAGTAACTTTTCCAAGATCACACCAGTATTACATTTAAGACATAAATACAGGAGAGTCTGACGCTGGCATCTGTGTACTTCCCATTATATCACTCTATCTCCCCAATTCAGTGCACATTTCTCTAAAGGTTGGTGTCCTCAGGGGGTATTTAAACATAATGAGGGCATATGTCCCTGCTATGACTTTAGCAGAATGGAAGCCTTGATTTCTTCAACTAGAGTGAGTGTAAAACCTAGACTATAGACATAGTCCACCACAGCACAGCACCGGGGGACTCACACTGACATATCTCTGGAGACACTGTCCATGGATGCCAGCAGTCCCCTGTAAAGAAGCCCAGAGCTATCATGCACCCTTTACAGCTTGGTTGGTATTAGAACTGCTTTAGGAAGTAATACAAGTTCCCCCTAAAGTTGCCATTCAAGGAAACTATACTTGTCTTGCCATGGGCTGTTTTGTCAGGAATTGTCCCTTGAAACATTTCAAGTTTCATTTTATTTAGCTTTGTTCGCCTGCATGTTTTGGTCTGAACTGGTCAAAATAGACGTTAAGATGTAAAACACTTAAAAAGGTAGCTATGATATACCTAAGGATCATCATCCCAACAATCACTCACAACTTCAGGGTATTGATCTGTTGCTGGAGGTAAATTGATAGGTAAAATGTTACCTACCGATTCCTCCATCCAACTGGAAGTGTAAGTCTCTCCTTAAGGTCTTCTCTGGCAAGTCCAAGTGCACAGTGACAGCCTGTGGGCTAGCACTGCTCGTTCCACACTTAGTCGCTTAGTGGCTTTTGATATTATTCATTCAATCAATATTTATTGAACAAATTCTATGCCAGATGTTGCTCTGGTACTGAGGATACACCAATAAGTAAGACAAAATCCTCTACCTTCCTGGTACTCACACTCTAACAAAAGAGGCAGACACTAAATTCATAAATAGTTATAAATGACAGTAAAAAAGAAGACTAGGTTAAGACAAAAAGATTTATGGAGTGAGAGCATGCCATTTTAGTAGCATTATCAGGAAAGGCCTCTATAGGAAGTCATCATTTGAGCCAAGACTGAAATAAAGGTAAGCTGCGTGAATACACGGGAGAAGAATGCTCAGAGCAGAGAGAAGAGCCCTAAGATGTTTACACACACAGTGTGCTCAGGAAGCATTAAAGAGGTCAATGTGGCTGAAGCCCAGTGAAGGATGGGAAGAGGAGTAAAAAATAAAGTCAGAAAAAGAAGCAAATATAAAAGCAAGTACAACTGTTAACTATAGTCATCAAGTTTCATATTACATCCCCAGTACTTGTCTTATACCTGGAAGTTTGTACCTCTTGACCACTTTTATCCAGCTACTCCACTCTCCATTCCCCACATTTGGTAAGGACAAGTTAATCTCTTTTTCTATGAGTTTGACTTTTTTTACATTTCACACATAAATGAGATGATATAGTATTATACTGGTCTTTGTCCGATTTATGTCGCTTAGCAAAATGCCTTCAAGGTTCATCCATGTTGTCACAAATGGCAGGATTTCCTTCTTTTTTAATGGCTGAATAACATTGCACTGCTGTGTGTGTGCACATCACAACTCTTTATCCACTCACCCTTCCACAGACACTGGGGTTGTGTCCATGTTTCGGCAACGTGAATAATGCTGTGGTGAACGTGAGCATCCTGACACCTGTTTGACAGGCTGGTTTTGTTTCCATCAGATACAGTCCCAGAAATAGAATTGCTAGATCATATGGTGGTTCCATTTTCTTTCCTTTTAAAAAATATATTTTATTGATTATACTATTACAGTTGTCCCATATTCCCCCCTTTATTCCCCTCCACCCCGTACACTCCCCCAACTATGTTCCCCCCCTTTAGTTCGTGTCCATGGGTCATGCATATACGTTCTTTGGCTTCTACATTTCCTATACTGTTCTTAACCTTCCCCTGTCTATTTTGTACCTGCCATTTATACTACTTATTCTCTGCATCTTTTCCCCCTCTCTCCCCCTCCCACTCCCCTGTTGACAACCCTCAATGTGATCTCCATTTCTGTGGTTCTGCTCCTGTTCTAGTTGTTTGCTTAGCTTGCTTTTGCTTCTTCTGTTTTAGGTGTGGTTTAGTTCCCTGTACATTTTCCTTTATTTCACTTAGCAAAGCCTTCATTTTTTCATCTAATTTGCGACCAAATTCAACCAATTGTGCGAACATCCTGATTACCAGAGTTTTGAACTATGCATCTGTTAGGTTGGCTATCTCTTTGTAGCTTAGTTGTATTTTTTCTGGAGCTTTGATCTGTTCTTTCATTTGGGCCATTTTTTTTCTTGGCACACTTGTTATATAGAAGGGGCAGAGCCTTAGGTGTTCACCAGGGTGGGGTAACCCATGTCATTGCGCTGTGACACTGTCTGTGGGGAAGGGGTCTGAGAGAGAACAATGGCACTTGCTCTGCTCTCTGCTGGCTTTCAGTCACTTCCCCTGTTACCCACAAGCAAATTGGGCCCTTCTGTGCTGATTCCCGGGAGGGTGGGCTTATGCATGTTATAGGACCCTGTGGGTCTCTCCAACAAATTTTCCTGTGAGGCTGGGATTTCCACCCATTGCCGCCTCAACCCCCACAGGTGTTTTCAATTGGTGGTTTGAGGATTTATTTCCCCACTGGAACCCTGGGCTGAGTGGTCTGTTTCACTCCCCAGCTGTTCCTTTATCCGCCCTCAAATGTGGGACTGCCCATTCCACCAGCTTCGGGCTGGCAGGGTCTGACAGCTGCCGTCTTGCCACGAGCCCTCTCCAGCTGGCTGCCCAGATCCGCCCCTCCTCCCAGTCTGGATGAATGTATCTTCTTTAACTCCTTGGTTGTTGGACTTTCATACAGTTCGATTTTCTGTCAGTTCTGGCTGTTTTTTGTTTTTAAATTGTTCTTGTCCTTCTTTTGGTTGTTCAAGGAGGCACAATGTGTCTGTCTACCTATGCCTCCATCTAGGCTGGAAGTCTGGTAGTTCCATTTTCATTTTTTTGTTCTTTGGCTCCAATGTTACTTGTCATGGTTTATGCTTTATTTCCAAGTATTTTGTAAGTAATCACCAACAAAGAGGAGATGGGGGAGTGGAGCAGTGAGGGAGACGGACACCAGTGGAGATAAACAGCAGGGATTCGAAGTGTTGCCTTGAATGATATTCTTTACTAAACTCTGAAGCAGACTCAGTGTGTCTTAGTTGAAAAGAATAATGTATAAATGTTTAACAAGAACATTGGAGCATGGGATAACATAAACTTAGGTACAGTCTTGCCACTGTAAGTAAAATTCTCAGGGTGTAAAACATCTTTTGGAGACATTATGGGAGTCTTCCAAGATTAGGACAATATAATACAGTCAATGGAGGGGCTGGACCTGCGTGCCCAAAGACTGCTGGCTCAGTAAAGAGGGCGGGCTCCAGAAAGCCAGCACAGGACTGACCTATCGAAAGAACTATGATTAGAGGTAGAGATAAGAAAACTATACTTTCTAAAGGTAAAACAATTTTCTTTATTTCAATATATATAAATTAACAATTTATATATTTATATTTTCTTAAGTGACATCCTGTAACATATGCTAGTTGCTTTTTGAAATGCTGGCCTTCTTCTGTCTCATGCTTTGACATTTCCTGTGCACCCTCTCCTCCCTTCCTCCATCCGTATTCCTCCTGCCTCTGTACTACAGACCCAGCCAGATACCTATACTTGTATTAAGATCACAGTTCTTTCTTTTTGCATTTTTTTACCAAGGTCTTAAGATCACTTACAGTCATACCTACATATACGTTTATCTGTGTGTGTTTCGCCTATATAGCATACTACTATCCATATCTTGCTTCTTTATTTGCCATTTACTCGTAAAAACCCCTCCAAGTCAACTGGTAAAACTCTAGTTTATTCTTTATAATAGCTACATAAAATTGTGTGCTATGTATATATCATCATACAGCCTGCCATTTTTCTATTTATTTATTTTTTTAAAGATTTTATTTATTTATTTTTAGACAGAAGGGAACAGAGGAATAAAGAAAGGGAGAGAAATATCAATGTGTGGTTGCCTCTCCCGTGGCCCCCACTGGGCACTGGGGACCTAGCCTGCAACCCAGGCACGTGCCCTGACTGGGAATCAAACTGGTAACCCTTTGGTTTGCAGCCTGCGCTCAGTCCACTGAGCTACACCAGCCAGGGCTGCCATTTTTCTATTTAAAATTAATCTGGTCTTGGTTAAAAATATTTCCCTGTCCTCTAGACTGGACATGTCTTCTATAATTTTCTTCTAAAATATTATTTTATTTTAAAAATATTTAAGGCTATTAATTCACATGAACGTTAGTTAATTTTAGATATCTAGATTGGTAGCTATTTGTGTACTACTTATTAAGTGACCTATCATTACTCTCTAAATTGATTATAGGTTGTTGTAAAAATTAAATATTCATGTAATAGTAATATTTCTTGTCTACTGGCCTATTCATCTGCTGTTAACGCTGTTACTATATTTATCTGATTACTATAACTATAGAAGACACTGTTTTGTCAGCTAAGGCAAGTCTTCCTTCACTATTTTGCTTTTCATGGTATTCTTAACTATTGTCATGTATTTATTCTTCCTTCAGATGACTTATACAATTCTCTCCCAATGCTTGGGTTCTAATTTCAATTGCGTTAAATGCACATACAGTAAAACTTATCTATGACATAGTCTTCTCATTCAAGACCATGGGTATATTTTTCCTTTTGCTCTAGTGTTGTCCTTGGATAGGATTTTATACTTTCATTAGTAAATTTTCTGAGTCTTTCTTATTTAGGTTACCCTTAAGTGTTTCATGATCTCTGAGATCTTGTCTGAAAGCTACTTTTGCACAAGGAGCCTACCCTTGTTCTTACATATACTTATTTGTGGTAACTTAGGGGAAGTGCTGATGGAGATCATAGGTGAGGATAAACCTAAGACACCCTGGGCACTTCACTTGTCTGGGTCTCTCCGAAGATACTGGGTTTCTGAGCACAAATGGAAAAATTAAACAGTGTTGTCTGTCTAGAGTATCTGCTCTGTTTGGCTTTGATCACAGTCATTTTGACTTTCAAATCATTGTCATTTCAAGTGCATGTACCACGTGTGGTCTCTGTGTTTTCACACAGGTGGTTCTCAGGGAATTATGCCAAATGGGGCTTTGGGGCATTTTTATTTAAAGAGTTATTGAGGGGCAGAGAAGGACTGAAAACACACATGCCAATATTAATATTTCCATGGTAAAATATTAAGATATTCACCATAGAATTTCCTACATGTATAGACTAACTTTAATGGCAAAAAATAAAAATTAACTCATTAGCTATGACTCTAAATTCCTATGCATAAATATGTTTTGTTTTTTTATTTGTTAAGCACCTGTGCTAATAAAATCCGTGGATTCTGAGTTTGATAGCAGTCTTAATAAAAGTAAGATTATAGAAGTACCAATAAAACTGATCATGTATGATTAAGTATGGAGGGACAAATTAATTTGGCACAGCTTTGACAGTAAATTTCCCTTTGTTGTGCTTATATGCCCGTATTTTGTACCAATTGTTTTTTTGATTCCCTAGTTTAATCATGCCTTTAAGCTGATGAGCTATACGCTGATGGTAGAATATCAAACCCTAGATGTTTACTCAGGAAATACATAGGGGTCAGAGCAAGCACAGAGTTCCATGCTGCCTGTGGTATTTACACAAAAAGGAAGGCCTAATGTTTTGCAAAACAATGGATTATTCTATGTTTCAAATATCTTTATTTTTAAAAAGTTCTGATTGCAGTACTTTACTAGTAGAACATAATACTCCCCTTCAAAGTAAGCACTTGGGAGCTCACACAGTTCTCCCAATCACCATTAGCTGCCCTGTCATTTTTCCTGAATCTCATCAATAGTCTGAAATCTCTTCCCTTTCAAAGGTGATTTTACTTTTGGGAAAAGCCAGAAGTCACAGGGTGCCAAATTCAGAGTTTAGGGAGGTTGAGTCACCTGAGTGATTTGATGTTTCATTAGAAAACTCTGTACAAGATGTGATACATGAGCAGGCACATTGTTGTGATGAAGCTGCCAATCACCAGTTGCCCATAGCTGCAGCCTTCTGAATTATCTGAGTAGTTTCTGCAGAGAAATGTGCAAGCTTAATGCAAAATTTGATGCAGATCCACTGTTCTACTTGCTCAGTCATTTTGAATGTGACGGCCACACAGTACACATGCTCACTCAACAGTGTCTACCGCCCCCACTGACTAGTACAGTGAAGTTGTCATTGTTCATACATGTGCATTCCAGTCCACTCTCCTTGGCTGCCAGGTTACACTGATACCGTACATACCATTCTCGTTATATTAACAATGGCTGGACTTTTTACGGAAGACCTCATATATTTTTACATCATAAAATTGAGCTTGAAAAAATAAAGTTGATAAAGGGTTAAGGAAAACTGATAGCAAACTATACATCCCACAGTTTCCCCTAAATGTCCATCTTTTATTCCATAAATATTTTTTAAGGAGCATGGAAATTTGGAGACAAAGATATGGCAATCTTCTACGAGAAGTAGTAGGGAATAACCGAGATGCTTATTAGCAGCATGGAATGTGCTGTTAAATTATTTTTGGAATACAATAATTTTCCAAGTTTATATGCATGATGATGTAATGATGATAAAACATAATTAATGTGAGGATAGAAACTTATGTTTATTTATCATGTATAATGCAGCTACCTAAGTGTGAATTGATAGAACTACTAGTTACCTGCTTCAATGTTTTAGAAATGTCCACATAGAGTTTTATCTTATTCAAATGTGTTTTTTCTAGTTCCTTTCTTAGATGCACTGATCAAGGAAACCATATTCAATGTCAACTCCCAGGAAATGTAATAGACAATCTAAGTTAATGTATGGTCAGCTTCAGCCCAGTTTATTTGTGGGAAAATGATGTCACTTTCTTTGCACTTACACCTGCAATAATACTTTAAATTTACTTTGATTTGCTCTCATTTGAATTGCATCAATGACACAGAATTTTCCGGGATTTCACGAGAGACTTCACTCTCATGTCTGCTTTTACTCTATACAAATTGTTTAATAATTGAGAAACGATGATAAAAATCTCAGAATAGGAAACCATTTTTGATTCAATATGACTGACAAAGTTCTTATCCAATTCAGTTTTAATGCTGATGAATTGCTTCTTCCGGGGAAGGAGCATCTGCATTTTAATTTGGAAAAAAAGGCAAGGAATAGTGTCTAAGTGTGTGAGTACGGGTACTAATTACGATTATAGCAGGCAAGAATAACATTTTCTATGTGGCCAAACTAAATTCCATGGAGCAGTCCAAAACTGATGACTAGACCACGGAATTCACAGGGTAGTCCAGAAACAGAAATGCCTTCAAAAAAAGAGAAGTATTCCTAGCAAAGTTCTTCTGACTGAAAATCTTCGTAAGAACAATAGTTAGGGCTATCATGTAGTTTATTATCCAAATCAGGACATTTTTGCGAGTGAAAAGGGGATATTATAAGTGCACCAGAACATCAGGCAAACAAGGAATGTCCCAAGCAAACCCAGCCTATCAATCATGTCACTATTATCAATAGTGAACTTTGCCCTGAGTGAAACTGTTTTTAATCAAGCTGCCCTGAATCTTTCTTTGGTACATGAAATCTTCCTTTTACATTATCAACATGGTGGTCATTCGGCCTCTAAATAATAATGGATAACATTTATTTAGTACTTACGCTGTGCTCTTAGCACACACGCATTTCAACACTGGGCTGAGAATTTTTACGTGCACTGCCTCATTCAATCCTTACTTGCTACTTTTATGCTTATTTTGCAGTTGAAAAAACTGAAGCACAGACAAACAAGTAAAATGCCAATGACCATGCTTTATTAAGTGGCAAACCCCAGCTCTAAATACAGTTTGACTCTGTAATCTACACTCCTAAATAATAAATTTTATTCTTTCATCATAGCTGCCTTGAAACATTAGAATCACGATTGTGCGTGATTTCTCCCTGTGGCCACAGCAGACACTGCCAATCTACCCCTGTAGTCTTTCCTGCTGAGGCCAGTTATGGACACAGAGTGCTTCTCAACACAATGCTGTAGAAAATAACTATCAATGTTCATATCTTTCTACAGACCTAGAGCAAATCTAGCCCTTATGTTTACAAATGGGAAAACTGAAGCCACTTGGTTCTTGCTGAGGCTGACATTTTTATTGTCTACCCAACATCATTACTTACCCCTTTTACCTTACCACCCAAACCTCAGTTTTCCTCAGCTCCTAGGTGGTTATAGGTAACAGAGAGGCTGGGCTTTCTCTAGGCCCAGGGAATAAATCTGGGTTAGCCAAAGCTGCTCATGTTATCAGCATTCCTTTTACCAATGGCCAGGTTCAGGAATGAGTATAAAATGCAATTCTGGCCAATGAGATGGGAGACTAACTGGCCAGGGAGTGGGAACTCAAGAAATCTTTCTCCTTAAAAAACAAACATAAGAAGATGCAGCCAATCCTCTTCTTTTCACCTTGGGACACTACAGTCCTTCAGGGAGAGTATCATACAGGATATTGTTAGATATAAAACACAAGTCTAAAGACACCAATTTCAACATCACGTGGATGACTAAAACGTGTGCTACTAGTTTTCTATTGCTTTGCAACAAATTTCTCCATATTTAGCAGCTTAAAAGAGTACATATCCATTACGGGTTTCCATGAGTCAAAATTCTAGGTATGCTTTAGCTGAGTCTTCTGCCCAGGGTGTCATGGGGTTGAGGTCAAAGTCTGGGTCAGGGTGCATTTTTATTTGGGACTCAACTGGGGAAGAACCCATTTCCATGCTCATTCATGACGTTTACAGAATTCATTTCTTTTCAGTTATTTGACTGAAGGTCCCATTTTTTTCCTAGCTGTTGACTAGAGGCCACCCTCAGGTTTTACAGGCCGCCCACGGTTCCTTAGAGGCCATCTGCCATTTCTTACCACACGGCCACTTACTTCATTAAAGCTTCAAGAAGAGTTTTGCTCTGTTTTTCTGGAGCTATTTGTGGGAAAGAGAAGGAGCATACTTATTTCCACAAGTGAAAACAAACTTAGGAGTCTGGGTTCAGAAGTGGCTGGATGGTTCCTCACTGGTGTACAAGTGTCCTTGGACAAACTGGGTGATGAATGTAAATAAAACATTATCTCCTCTTCTGTGGTCAACTATAAACAGCGGAAAAGGAGAATTGGTTCCAGAGTAGGTAGAGGACAAACATTCATACATTTATTTTTTGTACATTCATTCACTCCTGAATTTATCCAACAGACATTAAGTGACCATGGAACACAGGATAGAGCTCCTGCAGAGGCAAAGGTGAATCATACACAGTCTAATGGGAGCAGAAAGAACCAAAAATATACAATTAAGTATAAAATAACACAGAACCTATTAAGTACCTTAAAAGATGAATGTGTCTTGAGAAGGACCAATATCTGTTTACACAACCACTAAATGCTAAGCTTGCCTAGAGGAAAAAGAGCTTTTGTCCAGCAAGAACCAAAAAGTAAATCAGAACATCCAAAAACAGGGAGAGAGAACTTTCCTGAGAGCGAGGCAGGTGAGCAAAGAGAAAAAGAAAAACATTACATATACAGTAGGAGAGGATCTTCAGAACAAAGTGACAGGAGAATAGCACAAAAAGCTTACAGAATCAAAATGAAAAGGATGCAAAGGTACTGAATGGAAAAAGGGTGTGCCAGCATCCATTACACTCATGCCGTACATTTTTCATGAGAGCCCAACCCACATATTCCAACTCAAAATGATTTATAGGAGTTAGGGCAACTAGGAGATAGATTTCTGTATCCAGTATGAATTTAAATAAAATAATGAATTATTGGAATTTGCATTATTATCATTACCAAAAATAAAAGAAATATTAAAGTAATTTGCAAGAAAACTATCTTAAATATAGTGAGGTGATATATCATATTTGTCCATGGGAAAGCAAAGCTATTTTTATAAATGGAGTCCTTTCTCTCTTTCTCCCACTTTCCTCTCTCCCCGTGCCACTCTCCTAAACTTTCCTCATCTGATAGACCTATCTATAAATACCTCTCTTGCCCGGCTGGTGTAGCTCAGTGGATTGAACGCGGGCTGGGAACCAGAGGATCCCGGTTCGATTCCCAGTCGGGGCACACGCCTGGGTTGCGGGCCGGGTCCCCGGTGAGGGCCATGTGAGAGGCAACCATACATTGCTCTTTATCCCTTCCTTCTCCTCTCTCTGAAAATAAATAAATAAAATCTTTAAAAAAATAAATAAATAAATACCTCTCATTCTCTCAGTATTTCCTTTAGAAGCATCTCATCTCAATAAAATGCAAATGTCTCATGGTAACTTCTTTTAAGTGGGTACAATTAATTCTAACACATGGTAAAATTGTAATTGAAGTAATTCTGGACATGAACCAGAAGTCAAAGCTTCCCCCCGTCAGGCACTAAGCTTGGCTCCTAGTGTGGCCTCTAAAACAGAGATGCTAAATCATTTGGATAGCATTCAGCTGGGTCTCAGAACTCACATGTGTAACTTGCTTGGCAGTTAAAATGCATTCACTTGCTCTCTACCTCAAGTTTATGCAACATTCACAAAGTTGGGTCTTGTGGCCTCTGGGAATTTTAAAAAAGAAGAGCTTTGAGGGTATATGTATGCATGTGTGTGTATGTGTAAAAAAATTAATGCTGCAATGCTGTAGTCAAACAAATTATGTAGGAGGTATATGAATTAATCAACTTTTAGCAAAGCAGATCATTGGATTTGTAAGCATGTATCTTGATGCTTTTCATAGTTTCTTAAGTGTGTGCTTTTGGGATACATTTTTCTTCCTGGTTTTCTGTTTCTTGCTGAAAACATTCTTAAGCTCTTATAGGTTCCCATTCTAGAACAGGATGCAATCTTTACAGAGATTATCATTAATGTTCAAGACAGCAATAAACATTATTCCACCGAGACCCTATGTGGAGCCCATTAATAAAGGAAGAGATCAGTTTTATTCTCATGTCATTTTTAAAAATATAGATAATTTGTGCTAGGCCAAATAAACATGCAAACATTTTGCAGCTCTAACTTTTATCCCTAGCATGGGAGATGGAAGGGGCAGCATAAGCCTACAGTGTTTGGCAAACAGTAGAGAATAAATGAATGAATAATGTTTATATTTATATTCTGGCTTTTCATAGTTATTATCTTCAGGCATATTATCAGGATACTACAACCGTTGCTTTAATGAAGTCTTGAGTGGGCAAAATATGGTGTTAGTTCTATTCTGAAGAACACAGCTATCCATTCTTACCTTCAATTCCAAGACAATTGGCCACTGAGCTCACACTTTTAATGAATACCTGCTTTGTGCCAGGCAGTGGTTTTGAACTGAAAATACAAAGCTGAACGAGATATTGCAAGTCTCCACCCTGATGGTGCTTTGCGAGACAGAGGGGCACGGATGATGGCAAAGGGTGGGGTGTACAACACATGTGTCGAACTTACAGAAAGACAAACCAACACTCAAAATCTTTTACTCTTAGGGAAAAAGAAGATTGCAACAACAAGGATAGCAAGCACTGCATACATATTACAATGGCTAAGACTTTTTAAAATGGCAATACCAATTGCTGGTGAGGATGTAGAGCAAAAGGAACTCTCATTCAGTGTTGGTAGAAATGCAAAATGATACAGTCACTTTGGACAATAGTCCGGCATATTCTAAAGGAACTAACTAGTCTTTATCCAGCAACTGCACTCCCAGATATTTATTCCAATTGGCTTCAAAAGGTAGGTCTTCACAAAACCTACCACATATGAATGTTAATAACAGGTTACTCATAATCGCCAAATCTGGAAGCAACTGAGATGTCCTCCAACAGGTGAAGGGTCAGCAAACCGTGGTAGACCTACACAATGCAATAGGCACTTGGTCATTAAAAGAGTGAGTTAACAAGCCATGTAAAAACAGGGTTTTATATCACCAAGTGCCTATCACTAAATGAAAGGAGCCAGACTGAAAAAAATCTACATTTTGTATGATTCTATTTATATAGCATTCTGGAAGAGGAAAAACTATGGAAATGGTAAACAGATCAATGGCCCTGTAAATCTAAAGCCGTTTTGAAATAAAAAGATTATGGGGGGAAAATCCCTTAAAGGATGAAAGGATAAGTTTGGGGGAAAGATAATAGTTCATTTTTATACTAATTATAGTTGAAATGCTATGAAACATTTAGATGGAGATATCCAAGCTAGAGCAAGGGTTCTAAAGCTAGGGTATCAATTTTAAAAAAGATGATTATAAGTAGAATTCAAGAACTTAAGATAGTTGATATTGAGGCAACCTGGTCATACCTTCATGAAGAATTTTACTACCATCTTGATTTACTAACATCCCCACACAGAATACTTGGCATTTAATGACTTAAATTTCAAATGACATATGGCATCTCTATAAGTTCAGTTTACTTCAGTTTCACATATAATGCTTTGTCTTACCATCTACATCATACTTTCCTGAAATTAAAAACTATGGAAGCTTGGCATGGTATATTCCTCCATACCCCAGTGCCTTACAAAACACTAAATTCATAGTAGGTACTCAAGAATTTCTATGAAAATAATAAGTGAATGTTTGAATAGATAGATAGGTAGGCAAAGATGGGTGGCTAGATGAATAAATATATTCCATAGAAAGCATTCATTTCTTTCTAAAGGAGAGTAGTGTCAATCTATAAGACAATTATGAACAATAATCTTATATAGTTAGAGTTCACATGAATTTGCAGATCCTGTTATAACGAACAAACAGACCAAATTTCTTCAACATCTGTAAGATCCCTACCCTTGGCAGTGGATCAGATGAAAACCAGACTTTGGATTGTGGTCGTTATGAGCTGAATTGTGTCCCTTAAACAAGATACATTGAAGTCCTAAACCCCTACCTAGTACCTCAGAATATGACCTTATTTAGAAACAGATTCTTTACGAAGATAATCAAGTTAAAATGAGCTCATTAGGGTGAGCCCTAATTCAATATGATTTGTTTCCTTATTTGAAAAAAACGGAAATTTGGATTCAGACATATGAAGAGGCACAGGGAGGAGACAGCTATCTAGAAGACAGGAAACGTTCGAGGCTACCAGAATTTATGAGAGAGGCACAGAACAGAGGTTTTCCAACACCTCAAAGAAACATGAATGCAGATTTGGGACTTCTAGCCTCCAGAATGGTGAGACAATACATTTTATTTTCTAAGCCACCCAGTTTGTGGTACTTTGTTATGGCAGCCCAAGCGAACTCATACAATAATGAACAAGATATTTTTGGCGGGGGACAGAAATCTCTAAGTGTACATGTGTGCCTGTTTTCCTTACTATGGGAAAGACTTTTGGTCTTATTCTTTTTATAGAAAACTGAAAATAGTCTTAGAAGCTTTTGACAAACGCACAACACACAGAACTCACCAGTTCTGAGGACAGGAATTTGAGACATCAAGTAGATAACCTTTCTAAGGCACTTTGCTCTCAAGGGAAGGAAAGGAGGTGGCAGATGGAAGTCAGAATGGGGTCCTGAGAGGGGTTTTAAGTACGCACGTAGAACGTCCAGTCGGCAGGGAAACAAAGGGAACTGTGTGAGTGACATCCTTATACAGGTGAGGTGGAATAGGACCCAGTGCAGGGGTGGCATCCTACATGGTGGGCACGTCATCCTCATTTTCTTTTCCTTTCTTTTCCACGCTTCTGAAACATTTCTTTAAACTACCAAAACCCTATAATAAAACTTGCCAAAGAGAAGAATTAGGGGTGATTAATCTTATTATAAAAGAATGTTTTAAGAGCAAGCTCCCCTAAGTGCATTTAAAGGATTTTTAATATTGAATTTGCACTCTACTTTTTAAGAAGCAAGTCTATTACATAACGCTGGGTACATCTGTACACAATTATAAAGTACAGAGGTAGAGAGACATGTGGCTACAAAGTTAGGCTTATAGTTTTGTAATTTAAGGTATAATGTAGGGCATTCTTCTGAAAACTTAGACTTTAATAATTTGGGGAGATTGTTTTGTTTAATTTTATCCTGGCAGGACTATGAGGTGGAGGTTGCTGACATGTTAGAATGTTTTCGTTTGAGTTGATGTTGCAGCTGCCTGAGAATATTTTGGGTTTTTTTTTCATAAATTAATAAGCTCAAATGTAATTTTGGTCTCCTTCACTGCCTCTGTGCTTTTATATATTCTGCACAAGTGCCTCAATGTTCCATTCTATTTTAACTATAAAATATAATAATGCATTAAAGGGGGGTGGTAACGTTTACCATAAAGTTATAGTTTTTCCACTTTGCTTTCCAAATCCATTTAAGTTAGCAGCACAAAGCATAGTTCCTTTATAATGCTTATGTTCATAGCAAACGCACATAAATATTTCATCCACCAAACTGGTTCATAAAGTGAACGTAATAGGAAGGGGTATTTTAGGTAACATCAGTACATATGTGTAAACCTTATATAACTTAGGCCATAAATTACAGGATATCAAACTCCTTGTGCTGAAAAGTTCATACAAACTTCTTAATAGATCAGAAAGAAAAGCACCTGCTGGCAACCCCTCCCATATAATTGTGATATTGCTGAAGTTCCTGCTTTTCCTACAAGAAAATGGAGTTTAATTAAATTAGAGTTCTACAAAATACCAAGGAAAAATTACAGGTGAGAGATTTAACCAATCATCCACCATCTTTACTATGCAATGACAGCCATAGTACAAATGTGGCCACTGAAGCCCTGAAATGCGCTGCTCGTAATTGAGATGTGATGTGGGTATAATGTGGACACTCAGTTCCCAAGACATAGAATGCAAAGTATCTCATTAAAGCTTTTCTACATTCATTACATCTCATAATAATATTTTTGATATATTGGATTAAATAGTACTTTTTATTGAAAGTAATCCCATCTGTTTCTTTTTACCCTTTTAAATGGGGCTATGAGAAAATTTTAAATTACATATGTGGCTTGCAATTGTATCTATAGGATAATTCTGCTCTAGATGTTTTCAAATACCACATGCTCTGTAATCCATAGGGGATAAAATAGCTGGTTGCTTATCTGCCATATATAGTTTGCATGTTATTGTGACTGCGGTCAGATTACAAAAACAGAATGCCTGTCTCCACATTCTGATGCTACTTCTTAATAGTAACCTCTTTGCTGAGCCTTAGTTTTCTCAGCAGGAAAATGAGGATGGTAGGAGCACCCGCCTCATGTAACTTATTGTGAGGAATTAATGAGAAAATGTGCATCATGATCTGAGTAGAGTGCCAGCCTTGTGTAGCATTCAAGAGCTGACAGACATCTTTTGTTTAGCCAAGGCAGTATTTTTTCTTAATTTGAATTTGATTGCCTATGGGTAAAGCATATATTCTCCAGTTTAGCAACAGGCCCTGCCATTCTCTATTGTTCATACACAGTGTGATTTGTCCTTGTCCTGGGGACGTTTGAACTTCTGGAAGTGCCATGGAAATGTTCAATACACCACCATTTTATCCCTAGACCAGAGGAATATCAGGCTAATTAAAGATTCTAACCAAACAAAAATGCACTTGGTTAAGTTAACCTGTCCCCTTCCTTCCTTCCTTCCTTCCTTCCTTCCTTCCTTCCTTCCTTCCTTCCTTCCTTCCTTCCTTCCTTCCTTCCTTCCTTCCTTTTCTTTTTCTTTCTTTCTTTCTTTCTTTCTTTTCTTTCTTTCTTTCTTTCTTTCTTTCTTTCTTTCTTTCTTTCTTTCTTTCTTTCTTTCTTTCTTTTCCTTCCTTCCTTCCTTCCTTCCTTCCTTCCTTCCTTCCTTCCTTCCTTTTCTTTCTTTCCATTATATTCAAAATGTTCCTCTTTCATTGAGGTCCCCAGGCACATAACAGTAATGTAAATTACTAGCATTCAATTATATTATAATAGCTCAAAGATATCTGAAGTTTCCCCACCAAACAAGTCTTACAGCAAGCCTGAGAGGTAAGCTAACTCAAATTCTTTCAGGTCAAATGAAGAAAGGAGGGAGTTAGCATGCTAAAATATTCTATTAACATTAATTTAGATGACTAATGTCCAGCTTATAACTGTGGCAATTATGCAGTTAATTAAAATGTCCAGATAGTTTGTAAAACATTGTGAAGCTGGAAATCTGACAATCTGAAATCTGACAAAGTTATTACTTCACTTTTTACTTTCTCTTTCTTTATCCTTTTCCTCAACACTTGAGAGTACAACCCTCACACAGATTTTGTGGTTTAGACAAATTCCTTAATCCCCTTAAACACTGAATTCCATTAAAAATGATCTGTAAGGCCCTAAATGGCCCACCACACCCCTGACTCTTCCTATTGCCTTAGTTCACGCTCATTGTGCTGCAGTCACTCTGGTTCCCCGATTGCTCCTCTAAGAGTCTAAGTCTGCCCCCACCTCTGGGTCTTTGCACATACAGTTTCCTCTTCCTCAAATGCTCTATCCCTAGGTATTCACTTGCCTCCCTGTCCCCTAGCCTCTGTCTATCTTGCCTAAAACTGCACAATCACTGCAATCCTAACGCAGTCCTTTCTCTCAGCTTTAGTTTTCATATAGTATTTATTGATATCATTCTACACATTTTACATGTTCTTTTTTCTAATATCTATATTTTATGCTAGAAGATAAACTCTTTGAAAGCAAGTATTTTTGTTTATTTTATTAATTATTGTATTCTTTGGACTTAGAAAATTAAAAATATATAATAAATCATGATATTTGTTAAGAAGTAAAATAATGTAGGAAGGGAGAACTAGGTGTATGAGAAGGATTGGGTGTGTGGTTAGGGAGACCCACTCTGAGAAGGTACATTTCAGGAAAGATCTGAAGAAGGTCAGAGAATGTTCAGAACCAAACATGAAGGGGAAAGGATGTAAAAACCCTGCACAGAAGCGGACCTAGCATGGTATACCTTACAGAAATGGTACACTGTAGTTCTGATGGTACACCTTATAGAAATGGTCACTCAGTAAATAACCATTGAATAAGTAATTTTTAAAAGCACACTATACCAAACATTCCATGTTTATGAAGAAGAAGACTTATTGTTAAAATGGTAATATTCCCCAAATTGATCTGCAGTTTCAACACAATTCCTATCAGAATCCCACCTGATTTCTTTGTAGAAATTAACAAGCTGATTTAAAATTCATCTGAAATAGCAAACAACCCAGAGTAGCCAAACCAGTCTTGAAAAGGAAGCACAAAGTAGGAAGAGTCACACTTTCTGATTCCAAAACAAAGCAACAATAATTCAGACAGTGGAGTACTGGTACAAGGACAGACATATGGATCAATGGAATAGAATTGAAAGTCCAGAAATAAATCAATGCATCTATGGTCAACTGTTCTTCAACAAAGGTTATGTAGCCTTTTCAACAAATGGTGCGGAACAACTGGAGAGCCACGTGAAAAACTCATCTGGACCCTTACCTCACACCATATACCCAAATTAACTTGGAATGGATCAAAGACTTAAAATAAGAGTTAAAACTATAAAATCTTAGACGCAAATACTGGAGTAAACTTTCATGACCTTAGATTTGACAAATAATTCGTACACATGATATCAAAAGCATGAAGCAGCAAAAGATAAATTGGACTTTATCAAAATTAAATCTTCTTGTGCTTCATAAAGCACCATTAAGAAAGTGAAAAGAAAATCTACAGAATGGGACAAAATATTTATAACTTGTATATCTGTTAAGGGACTTACATAAAATCAGAATACATAATAAAATTATAAAACTCAGTAAAAATAGATACAACCAAGCTACAAAATTGACAAAGGATATAAATAGACATTTCTGTAAGAAAGATACGCAAATGGCCAATAAGTGCATGAAATGAGGCTCAAAATCATTAGTCATCGGAGAAAAGCAATCAAAAACTACAATGACTTACCACTTCACAGCCCCTGGATTGGCTACAATCAAAAAGTCAGATAATAACTGTTGGGGAGAATGCGGAGCAATCAGAATTCTCATATACTGCTGGTGGGAATGTAAAATATTGAAGCCACTTTGGAAAACAGTCTGGCATTTCTCAGAAGATTAAACATAGAGTTAACCATACAATGCAGCAATTCTACTCCTGGGTATATATCTAAAAAAATAGAAATGCATGTCCATACAGAAATGGATACATGAATGTTTATGGCAGCATTATTTATAATAACTCAAAAGTAGAAACAACTCAAACGTCCATCAAGTGATATAAGGATAAACAAGTACGGTATGTCTAAAAGTTGGAATATTATTTAACCATAAAGGAAAAAAATTGTGCATGGCAAAAAAAAAAAAAAAAAAAAAAAAAAAAAAAAAAAAAAAAAAAAAAAAAAAAAAAAAAAAAAAAAAAAAAAAAAAAAAAAAAAAAAAAAAAAAAAAAAAAAAAAAAAAAAAAAAAAAAAAAACTCCCACAAGTAAATCCAAAAGAAAAAACTTACTAATTAAAAAAAAATTGTAACATTTTTTTTAGCCTCACCTGAGGATATGCTTATTGCTTTAAGAAAGAGAGAGAGGAAGGGAGTCGGAAGGGAGAGAAACATTGATGTGAGAGAGAAACATCTATCAGTTGCCTCCTGCACTCCCCCTAACTAGGGACCAAGCCCACAACCTAGGCATCTTCCCTGACTGGAAGAGAACCTGCAAACTTTCTGTCTGCAGGACAATGCTCCAAGCAATGCAGCCACATCTGCGAGGGCATACATAACACACATAAGCCTCCGAAACATAAGGGGCTCTGTAAATAAATAATAAATATAACAACTGAAAAGAAGCTGGTAAAATGCATTAATAGAGAGTTTTCCATGAAAGGAAATACAAATGGCTCTTAAATATATAAAATTATGTTCAAATGCATGCTAATCAGGGAAATGAAAATGCAAACTACACAAATACCATTTTTTACCTACAGAGGAGATGGTGAGTTTATGTGAAACAGCAGTTTCCTACACTGCTGGTGAGAGCCTAACTTAGAACAAGATCTATGGAAGGAAGTTTGGCAATATCTAAAACTATTACAAATGAACATGCCATGTGACTCAGCAAATCAAGTCTGAAGAATTTGTGCTACAGATACTTTTGATATGTCTAAACTGGTCAACATGAAAAGTCATTTTTTACAACATCCCTTATAATGACAAAATTTTGGAAGGAAATCCTAAATATGGTACGGTTAAATGTATTAAAAACCATACACTGCAAAAATACGCAGGTGAAAAATTAGGGACCTCTTTATGTACTAAAATGGGAATAATCTACAACAGCAAGGTTTTTCAAGGTTTTTCATCTCATGGCATACATAAACTAATTACTAAAATTCTGTGACACACCAAAAACCATGCTGTGTTTTTTGCTGATCTGACAAAAAAATAGGTATAATTTCGATTCATTCACACTAGATGGCTATTGTTGTGTTGGCTGTTGTCAGTTTTTCATCTGACTATCTAAGGGGAAAAAGGTTAGTTCCCCTGACTAAATAGTTTAACAAATTCTTTCCGTATACCAGTTGAAAAACACTGATATTCAAGATTAAAAAAATGATATCAATGACAGCTAGAAACATTGGATGATTTCGATGGGATAGAAACTGTGCTAAGTGCCTTACATGCATATTGATTTATCCACATACTTTCACATTTCCCACATTACAGATGAAGAAACTGAGGCACAGAGAGGTTAACAATCTTGTCTGAGATCAGCTAGCTAATATTTGGCATAGCCAATACTTAAACTCAAGCAGTCTATCTCTAGTATTTGCTTTTAAAAGTATACTACACTGCCCTTCCAACCGAAACCAAAAAAGCAAGATGCAGAATAATTTTCTATCATTTATATATTTTAAAGACATGGAATTGTCACTATATGCACATATATATGCATATATGTCATACTTATAACATGCACACACTTTCTTATTTAGGTATGACCTATTTCTGTATGATCTATGTATGATCTCTTTCTGCAAAGATATCTGAGAAACTGGTATGACTGATTGTGTGGGAAGGGAAACCAATGTGCAGAGGACCAGAGGGGTGGGAGAGACTTTTCATTGTGTACTCTTTTATGCCATTTGAATTTTGAATAATTTTGAGAAAATAAGACAGTTTTACAAAACAACTCCTCTTTTACTTAACTCTATGATATTGTATGACATACATCTCAGAGATATCACCTCTCTTTTATCCTATTTTGAACCTTAATTCTCCTTAGTAGACATCTTTAGACTTGGCCTCTATTTGATGCTTTAGCAGGAAACCTATACTACATACAAAGGAGAAAATGCCCATAATGGGAAGTGGATGAGGGCGCTGCCTTCCTATGATGTGGAGAAAAGGCAGTGTCCAGAACTGGAGAAACAGTGCTCTCTGAATATGTAGTTACCTGAGACAGCTTCTCCTAACTCAGCAAGCCCCAAAGGGAACTAAACATGTAGGTAAAGTAGGCAGTTAAATAGAAAATTCTGGAGCTCAGTGGGCAAACAGGGCTAGGGGAGTAAATTTTGGATTATATGTTGATGGTATTGCCTCTCCTGAAAAGAATAAAGTTTTATAAAATAAGCATGTTCATGGGAAATTTAAGAAGGTATATTGCAGCACAATCAATCAGACTACAAGCACCTGTAGGCTGGAAGTGGTAACGTACACAACTTTTGTTTGCAGAGAATTTTTTAAAATATTTTTTTATTTTTCAATTACAATCGACATACAATACTACATTCCTTTCAGGTACACACCCCAGTGATTAGACATTATATAACTTACGAAGTGATCCTCCTGATAAATTTCATACCCATCTGACACCATATGTGGTTATCATAATATTATTGACTATATTCCCTATGCTGTACTTTACGTCCCCATGACTATTCTGTAACTATCAATTTGTACTCTTAATCCCTTCACCTTTTTTACCCACCCCGCAACTTCCCTCCCAATTGGCAATCATCAAAATATTCTCTGTATCTATGGGTCTGTTTCTGTTCTGCTTGTTTATTTCATTTTTTAGATTCAACTGTTGATATATATATATTTATTGCTCTTTTATTTTCCATATTTTTTTACTTTTTCTTCTTTTTCTCCTTCTTATTCTTCTGCTTCTTCCTTTTCTTAGTCTTTTCCCCCTTCTTCTCTTTTCCCCCTTCCTCCCCTTCTTCTCCTTCTCCTTCTTCAAGATGCTTTAACATTTCATATAATACCGGTTTGAACTTCTTTAGGTTTTTCTTGCCTGGGAAGCTCTTTAAGTGTCCTTCAATTGTAAATGATAGCTTTGCTGGGTAATCTTGGTTGTAGGTCCTTGCTTTTCATCACTTTGCATATTTCTTGCTAATTCCTTCTAGACTGCAAAGTTTCTGTTGAGAAATCAACTGACAGTCTTACGGGAGCTCCCTTATAGATAACTGCTTTTCTTTGCTGCTTTTAAGATTCTCTTTCACCCTAGCTGGTGGGGCTCAGTGGATTGAGTGATAGCCTGCAAATGGAAAGGTTGACAGTTCAATTCCTAGTCAGGGCACATGCCTGGGTTGTGGGCTGGGTCCCCAGTTGGGGCTATGCAAGAGGCAACCAATCAATGTATCTCTCACACATGAGATGTTTCTCTCCCTCTCTTTCTCCCTCCCTTCCCCTCTCTCTAAAAAAAATAAATAAAATCTAAAAAGAAAAAGATTCTCTCTTTAACCTTCGGCATTTTAATTATGATGTGCATTGGTGTGGGCCTATTTGGATTCATCTTGTTTGGAACTCTGAGTTTCCTCGACTTTTAGGTCTATTTCCTTCACCAAGTTAGGAAAGTTTTCTGTCATTATTTTTTCAAATAAGTTTTCAATTTTTGCTCCCTCTCTTGTCCTTCTGGTCCTCCCATGATGTGAATGTTGGTACACTTGAAGTTGTCCCAGAGGCTTCTTGTACTATCTTTTAAATTTTTTTTTCTTTTCTAATTGGGTGGTTTTTTGTTTCCTTATATTCCAAATCACTGTTTTGATTCTTGGCTTCATCTACTCTGCTGTTGATTCCTTGTAAATTATTCTTAATTTTAGTTATCTTTTATTTCTACCTCTTTTTTTATGGTTTCCATGTCCTTTTTTATGCTGTGGAAGTTTTTTCTAAGTTCATCTATTCTTCCCCTAAGTTCATTGAGTATCCTTATAAGTAATGCTTTCAACTCTGCATCTAGTAAATTGCTTGTCTCCATTTTGTTTGGTTCTTTTTCTGGAGTTTTATTATGTTCTTTTATTTGGGACATTTCTTTGTATCCTCACTTGGGCAGCCTCCCCGCATTTATTTCTATGTGTTAGGTAGAGCTGTTGTGTCTTCTTGGCTTGATAGTAGATGTCCTATAGGGTCTAGTGGCACAGCCTTCCCCTTCACTCAAGCTGGGTACTACAGATTTACTCCCTATGTGTGCTGAGTACACCCTCCTGTTGTAGTTGAGCCTTGACTGCTGTTGGAATGTCAATGGGAGGGATTTACTTCAGGGCAATTGGTTGCAAGGACTGGCTGCGACCAATGTGGATGTTCAGCTGTTCAAGGGCCCACTCCATGGAGCAGGGCTTACTTCAGCAGGGCTCTGGTGTCTGCTGAGTCATCCCCTTAAGTGTATTGCTTATGAAGGTGGTTGGCTAGCATTTTGATGTGGTCTGAAGCTATCCACCCAGTACACTGGCTCTGGAATATTTTGGGAGGTATAGGCCAAGGTCAGCTTCTGCCTGTTCTTCCCAGGGCCACTCAGTATGAGCTACAAAGTAATATGAATATGGCTGCTACTTGTGCTGGGCTTAGAGGGGCCCAGGAGAGGACAAGTTGCGAACCAAGGTCAGGTGCCCCTAGTGCCAGGCCTGGGTCCACTTAGTGAGAGGTACGGGGCATGCTGAGTCCAGATGTTGTTGTTTTGAGAGATTTTAGGAAAGTATGAAACATAAGCCAAGACAGGCCGTTCTTATGGATAAGCCACTGTAAATAACTTGGGTGGGCCTGCATGGAGTGCGGTCTCAGGGAATCACCCAGGCTGGGCAAACAGTGACAGCCATGTTGAGGTAGACTCAAATATGGTGCCCACCTGCTGGTTTAGGAGGGACAGCCTCATCAAAGGAATAATGGCCTCTTCCAGCACCTGTGTCTGGAACAAAGCTGCCACTTCAGCTCTTGCCCTTATACCAGATAATTTAGTTTCTCTCGTATGTCCCTGGTGCCTTTTGAGCTGCTGCCCCAGTGCTGGAGCTCAGAGATCAAGATGGCAGCATAAGTAAAAGCAGTACTTGCATCCTCCCACACCCTATCAAAATTACAACTGAACTAAAGAACAACCATCATTCATAACCACCTGAAATCTAGCTGAACAGAAGCCCCACAACTAAGGATATAAAGAACAAGCCACATCGAGACTGGTAGAAAGAGCAGAAACATGGAACAGGCTGGTACCACACCCACGTGTGGGGAATAAAAATTGGGACAGATAACTCAGCTGCGGAGGTTCCCCCTGAGGAGTGAGGAGTCCCGGCGCCACACCAGGTCTCTTAGCCCAGGGCTCCAGTGCCAGGAATAGAAGTCCCCATAACTTCTGGCTATAAAAACCAGCGCGGATTGTGGCTGAGTGAGACAGAGGGCTTCTAGAGTCTGAGGCAGTTCCTTCTAAAGGGCCTGTGCATGGAGTTACTTGGATTCCCTCCCTCTGAGTTCCAGCACAGAGATTTTGTTCATGAATAACTAAAATCTCCTGGGCTAAGAGCACAACCTATGATATAAGAGTGGTCAGGATCAAATTCTAGCTCCACCACTTATGAGCTATGGGACTTTGTTATTTAAAATCACTATGCCTCAATTTTTCATTTATAGATGTAATATGCAGAAAATGTATATGACTTCTTATCTAGGCCAGTTCCTATGTCAGATGCAAAGGAAAATAGTGGTGAGCAGAATAAATATGTTCCTTGCCTCAAAGAGCATTGAGTTTAATGGGCTAAAATGAAAACAATAGTGCTTTTTGCTTGGGTTTGGTGAGCATTAGAAAAATTATATGTTTAAGAGGTTAGCATTGTGCTGGCACTTGGCAACCAGTTCATAATATTAGTTTTGTAGTTTAGTTAGTTATTATATATTAAACATAAGTAATTTCTAGCCTTTGTATTGAGAATCAGCAATAAATAAAAGTATTTTTGTTAAGACAATAAAAAAATAAAATGTAAAATTATTCAACTAAATTAATAACATAAATGCAAATTGAAAAAAAGCGAAATACTCTTTTGGGATGACAGCATCTATGGACGAGAAGAAATGCAGGTTTCCCCCAACATCCAAAAATAGAGCATTTGTATGAAAACTTTTGTAAGCCAAAATGGCATGAAGTGAAGAAGCAGTTACTATTCATTTACATGAGAAAATTTTTTGAATGTTTCCAAACCCCGAAATAACCCACTAAATCATACCAAATAACATATAAAACCTAAAATCATGCTAACATAAAGTCAAAGCAGAAATGATATGATGAAGACACAGCCCATATGAAGTGAGAGCTACGCACATTGACCCTGTAATGGTTCACCACCAATCGCTGAAAGCTATTTTTATTTTTTCCCTTTTACTTATAAATGAAAATCCTTTTTGGATTTTTTTTTCTTTGGTTAATGAAAATAGGTACTAATATAGGTATTTTGTAAAACCAAAGCGGTATACTGTGAGCTTTTTAAAAGCAGGCAATACCTGTGGTCACTTCCACCCACTGGTGGTCAGTGTATACACCGGTACAACTTTTCTGGAGGGCAGTATGGACATTTATTTTTAAATATATAACTCATATAAGTGTGATTGGAAATGTGTATCCTTTTCGATGGATTAATTCCATTTCTAACACTATTTCCTTAAGAAATAATTAAAATATATCTTGAGGATAAATATGACAGACCACATTCCCCACATACCATAAGACTACGTGGGCAAAGACTATGCCTGATCTCTCCACAATCAGTCCCCAAGGGCTACCATAGCACCTGGCACTAAATAGGCACTCAGTAATATTTATTTAATGAATGAATGAGCAAGTAAATAAGTATACAAAGGTGTACATAAAAGGATGTTCACTTCAGTGTTTTTATAAATTGTGAATAATGGAAATCCTCAATGTTCATCTGCAGAAGACTGTTTAAACTGTCCATTCCACTTAGCTAGAAGCCACGCTTCTTCCCATCATCTATAAAACTCACAGGACCCAACTTCAAGTCCATGATCAGTTGTCATCTCTCTCCCTTTTCCTCTTGTATACTCCATTCCAAACACACTGTTCTCCATGTTATTTCCCAAACAAGCCATGCATAACCTCACCTCAGAACCTTTAACTTGTTATTTCTTTTGCCTGGGCATTCTTCCCTTTGACATGAACATGGCTTTCCATGTCTCAAATCAATATCAGCTGCTGAAGGGGCCTGGCCACCCATCTGACACAGCAATCCCAACCCCTTCACCCTGCCACATTACCTTACTAGATTTTTGTCTTTTGCTTATACAGCAATGCTGGTAAGAATCATTGAAACTCTTGAAAGAGTGACATAATGCACCCGCTGCCCCATGCTCTGCCCTGAGTCTTTGCTACTCATAATACAAAGTGCACCAAAATGCTTGAAAAGCAACTTATTTCTGCAGTGAGGTGACTTACTTATTTTTCAATGTAAACTCACCTGAGAGTAGAGACAAGACATTCAAGTTTTTTAAAAAATGGGTAGGGCCTATTGATTTGTGGGTAATTGGCCTACAGAAGCCCTTAGTTTTGCATTTTTTAGCTACAGACATGGGAAGATAAATGATACAAACTTCCCTTGTTTTATTCTGAAAGACAGCTCTGTAAATAAATACACAGAACCCCTCATGTAAATAACTTGTATATTTTAAAATAAAATAAATGCATATTAACTAAATATAGTAGAAACAATGAAAAATATAAGGGAATTAATATTTGATAGGAAACAGGATATAATCAAGCCACTTTTGAATTATGTTTTCTAGATAAGCACAAGCAAGACCTCAAGCCAAGTGAGCTTCATTTACACTATTTACCTTTTTCTTCAATTAAGATGAGAGAAGAGATTTAAAATATGAATCCCAGGCAATCCTTTCCTTCATAAATATTAAAATGCCAGCAATGTTGGAATAATTAAGGCTGAACAGAAACACAAATAGTCTTCAAGTTGTAAGTTTTCAAGTTATAATTCTCCCAGTTTCAAAAACCTTGATGTTCCTTTATCAGGTCAGA
>PVJI01002105.1:106709-155365 GCA_004026765.1 Micronycteris hirsuta
GTTTTTTTTTTTTTTTTTTTAAGATCTTATTTATTTATTTTTTAGAGAGAGGGGAAGGGAGGAAGACAGAGAGGGAGAGAAATAGCAATGTATGGTTGCCTCTCACATGGCCCTCACTGGGGACCTGGCCTGCAACCCAGGCATGTGCCCTGACTGGGAATGGAACCAGGACCCTTTGGTTCCCAGCCCATGCTCAATCCACTGAGCTACACCAGCCAGGGCTGAAAGTTTTTTTAAAAGAACTCAGAAGAGACCCCGGTTCCCAGCCTCATTCCCTACTCTGGGCCGGCTCCAGACCGGGTCAGAGGAGGAGACCTGAAGGTTCCCACCTGCAAGTCTCAGCTCTGGGAGGATGGGCCCTAAGTAATGACACGGGGACCTCTCTTTCTCTCTCTCTCTCTCTCTCTCTCTCTCTCTCTCTCTCTCTCTCTCTCTCTCACACACACACACACACACACAGGAATTTTGAGAGCCACCAGATGAAAGCACAGACTATTTTAGGTTTCTGCAGAGAGGACCACATCGTTCTCATGAATATGAAAAACTGTTGGAGCCCTCGGAAGACCAGAGTAAAAGAGTTCCAGACCCAAGCACTAACTACAGAACAGGAAAAGGATTGGGATTAATCAGAACTGGGGTGGTTCCCTTAATATATATATTGCTCTCATTATGATAATAAAACATTCCAGGAAGTAAGTTGCCAGGGAGAGAAAAGAAGAAACCCCTCCCCACCCCCTCTTCTGAAGGAAGCAGCAGAGTCTCCTTGCAGAACGAGAACCCTGAGGATACAGCAGTTGTCTCCAAATCTGTGACCATAAAAAATCATTATCTCTGTGAAATACAGCAATTTGGGAGATAATCAAACGGTGACCAGGGGGCAGAGCTGCCAATCTGAAGGATTATGCTCCTGCGCGCCCGCCTGCGCCTGACCTTCCTGGGAGCCAGCTGTCGGTGCGGCGAAGACGCCCCATCCACTCCGGGCACATTCATTAGGCTGCCTTCGGTGCGTGAGCCATTTGCATAACACCCCGGCTTTCTTAATTAGTACTTCATTTCTCCCTTGACTTATTTCGTGGCGAAGTTCACTGTCCCCCCTCCTTGATTCCCTCTTCCCTTACTGAAATCTATGAAGGGGTAGAAGAGATGGGCCGGAAGGGTGAGAAGGAAAACGAATAGGACTTGCAAATTAAGGCACTGATAATTAGTCTATTAATATTTTCAGATTTGAGTGAGGTTTCTTCGTAGAAAAACTAGGAAAAGAGGCTGCTTGGGGAGAAATTTATCCTGGCAACTTCTCCCTCCTCTCTGCACCAGTGGGCTGTGGAGCGGTAGGTGGTGCATGCGCACTAGCCTCCTCTGCTGCCTCACTGCCCTGTTACTTAAAACACACCCACCCGGGGTTGGAAAGCCTTTGGTTTTAGATGTTCCGAATCAGCATTAATTCCATCAGAGGGAAGGATGATGGCGATCCACTCATCAATGGAACTGCTCTCAAATTCTAATGGGAGGTTAGGAGAAAACTGTCCTGGTAGTTTCATACATTTCCAATTTCTTTTCTTTTTAAGATTTTAGTTATTTATTTTTAGAGAGAGGAGAAGGGAGGGAGAAAGAGAGGAAGAGAAACAGCAATGTGTGGTTGCCTCTCACATGGCCCTCACTGGGGACCTGGCCTGCAACCCAGGCATGTGCCCTGACTGGGAATGGAACCAGGACCCTTTGGTTCCCAGCCCGTGCTCAATCCACTGAGCTACACCAGCCAGGGTCATTTCCAATTTCTTACTACAGCCTCTCTCTTGATGGATTATTCCATACAAGTGAAGTGAAAACAAGAGCAAGTATATTCAACATGTAATTATTACAGTCCCCCAGTATGCATAATTCAGATCCAAACAAAACCAGTCTATTCTTTTCTGAAAGCAAGGGTTTATTTTACCTGATCTGAGGAGCAGAAATGCTTCAACTTCCCCACGTGATACCTGTAACCTGTGAGATTAGTGAATCTCAGATTCTGCTCATGAAGAGATGGCAGATTCTGTTACAGATTCTGTTCAAGCATGTGCCCTGACTGGGAATCGAACTGGCAACCCTTTGGTTCGCAGCCGCACTCAATCCATTGAGCTACACCAGCCAGGGCTCCTTTCATTTCTTCAATTATTTTAACTCTACAAAGTAAATTATTCTATATGCTTTACAAAACACATAGGAATTTTTTTCAACCAAATATCTAATGAACCTTGATCTTTATGAAAAGTATAATGTTAGAGTGGGCTGGGGAGGTAATAAGAAATCATGAATCCTCATGAGGTTTCAATCTTGTTGAGAAGAAAAGACTAACACATAAACAGGATAACTATCCTTGGCAATACATGGGTTAACATCATGAATAAGATGTCTTGGCCAGGGGCTTTGTGGACTTAGCTGGAAATGAGAGGTCATTTGTTGGTTGCTATTATAATGTGACTCCCAGAGATGTTAAATAGAATATATTAATGACCACATACTGTGTCTGCACCTATAGCTAGCAAAATATTTTCTTCCTGCATCTTAGTTTCCTCATCAATATACAGATGAACCCAATCTACTACCAGTAGTTTTTAGGGGATTTACCCCATGTTTCTCAATATCAATACAAACAGTAATTGGTGAATATCACATCATATTAATTATCCAAAATTTTATTCTTTGTTTCCATGGTTAAGAAAGCTCAAAACGACACTGGCTGGCATGGCTCAGGGGATTGAGTACCAACCTGCAAACCAGTGCTACTGATTTGATTACCAGTGTGGGCGCATGCTTGGGCTGAGGGCCAGGTCCCCAGTGGGGAAAGTGCAAGAGGTAACCACACATTGATGTTTCTCTTCCTCTCTTTCTCCTTCCCTTCCCCTCTCTCTAAAAATAAATAAATAAAATCTTAAAAAAAAAAAAAAAAGCTCCAAATGAAAAGCCAAAACCTAAACACAAGAACTTTTAAGTATGGCTGCCTAAGGGAAAAACGTCTTTAAGGCAGACTTTTTAAATGTTTTAGCCACTGAAAAAAAAATAACCAATTACATTTCTACTACATTTGTGGTAAATATGTTAATTTAAGTCATGATCACTTTGAAAATTCTTAACCTATTTTCTTTAAGTATGGCTTGATTTTCCTTCTTCAGTGGGCTCTGTAACTAAGCCAAAAAACATAAAATTTATAGCTTCAGTGCAAACAGTACTTGACAATACAGAGGGAGTGCTTTTTAAAAAATCTCTTGTAACCCCAAACCAGCTGAATCTGTTTTGCTATGACTATTAAGAACATACACACATACATACAAATAGAAACAAATAAATAAAATTAGAAGAGATTTTAAACATTATTTCAAGAAAGGAAACATTTAAACTCCAAACCATTATTTTGAAGAATGCTATAAGCAGCCTAAGGAAATAGTTTTAAAAAATGAACATACACATTTAAACATGCTAATACACATTCAGAATTTTTCTTTCCAGATGATTTTTCTTAAAATGTAAAATTTATAAATTAAAATTATGTGGACGATCTACATTTTTCATATATGTGCATATACACTCATATTTCGAATAAACCACATTTGTATGTGGAACAATATGCAAATGGTAATTTTTATGACTAACAGATTCTCTTTAATATGTAATCATGCACACATGCATAATTTATAAGTAACATACCTATTCACATTTCCAAATGCATTTCCTTTTTATTATTTTTCAAAATTCACTCTTTATTTTCAACTGAAATCAAATCATTCTTTCGCCAGAGACTTTTTCTTTTAAAAAATATGAGTGCCGTCTTGAATTCCTACAATTAACTGTAAGAATTCCATCTGAAAAGTTAAAAACACAGGGCAAAGGAGAGGCCAAGAAGTTATGTTGGACGCGATCTATATTACTTATGAGCAATAAGAGCGGTAAAATAGTAAGTGAAGAGATCATTTGAAATGTTAAGCTTTGAAATATTTGCCCATAATGTTATTTTAACATAGTTGGTTGCACTGAATGGATGTGACTCCCTGTCCCAGTGATACTTTCTGTGAACATAAAGTGTCTGCAGGTGTTCGCCTCCAGGTAGGTCACTGAAAGACAATGCAAATGAGGACAATTTCCCCAGTAGCAGCAACCATAGAAATTAACAAGCAGAAACCTGGTAGACACTGGCATCCTTCTCTAAAGCAAGATAAGTTTTGGAGCATTTTGGAATTTGCCCTCCGTTAACTCCTGGGTTACCCCATTCCTCATGTGCGCCACTAGTTCATAAGCAGAAAAAAAAAAAAACCTAAATAGAAGAAATTCTCAATTACACACTTACAGAATATTCACTTTACATTTCATTCAGGACATATTTGATATCCCACTCTGGCCACTGGCTTCCATCAGCCGGGTGTTTGCTTCTGCAGCGTACGCCTCCCTGTCGATCGGCCAGCCTTCTGGCAAATAATTTTAATACAGTTTAACGTAGGCAAATCTCTGACCACCCTCCCCCCATAAAAAGCCATGTAATACATTTCAAGTTTAAAAAAATAATCTTTTTGCAATGAATTGTGTTTTAGATTAAAATATTATTAAAATAATTTTTGCAGCAAATCTTGTTTTAGATTATTACTACATGTACTAGTCCCTCTAACCACTTTGTTAGTACAGATTATTGGGAAGAGGTAAAAGGAAGAAAAAAATAATTTACACAAAAGTCAGACTTTTAAAATTTGTGTTACTCATTTAATTCTTTTCAAGATTCCATGAGATAGATATTAATGCCCCCATTTCACAGATGAGAAAACTAAGGCAAACAGGGATGAAATAATTCCCTGAACATCACATAGCAAAAAAATAATGACGTCAATACTTAATGCCAGGTCTCTGACTCTATTGCACTGATTTTTTCCACTATAAAACGTGGCCTTGGCCTTGTATGTAAATGCAAATTTTGCAAATAGTTTGGGAAACCAAAAAAGGAAAGGCATCTACAAAAAGGCAGCATTCACATCTAATGACAAAGCTCACAGATGATTTACGATGGGGTCAAGTCCTAATAAACCCATATCAGCTGAAAATAGCATAAGTCGAAAATGAAAGCATTTAATACCCTAACCTACCAATCATCATAGTTTAGCCTAGCCTACCCTAAACAAGCTCAGAACACAAGAGCCAAAAAATGTTGGCAATGTAGAGCACTAGGGTATTGGTTGTTTATCTCGTGAACGTGCCTACCCAGGAGCCCTGGCTCACTGCCTCTGCCCAACATCGCAAGTGTATCCTACTGCCTATCACTAGCCCGGGAAAAGATCAACATTCGGAATTCCAGGTAGAGCTTCTCCTGGATGAATATGGCTTTTGCACAATCTTTTTTAAAGTTTAAAAATCCTAAATTGAGGAACATCTGTATATAATTCAACATATATAATAAAATCACTCGAATTTAACAATTACCTGGAATGATGACATGTTCACCTACAGTGTGACTGCTAGTCGAGTCTGCGCAATGCAGAGAGAATAGAGGAGATACCCTCCTTCACATGTTATACTATTTCGATGATGCTTTTTCATATATTTTATCATAATATATGCCAGCACTTGTAAGAAAATAGGTGCTAGAACACTGAGCAGTGAAATGTCCTGCTACAGAACTGCATAGCAACCAGATGTCCGGAGTGGAAGGTCTGGGAAAGACAATTAAATACAGTACTTTCCCTCCAGGGCAGTATTGATCAAAGGAGCAACACATATACACATTTCATCATTCAAATGCTAATGAATCTATAAACCTCATTATTTCTTATCTATCTTGGAGTTTCCACAGCAGTTTTTGATGACATACCATATTTACGCTAGTAATGTTTGCACTTTTTTTCGAATTTTCTAGCCCAATAACAGGAAACCATTAGTCAAGAAAAAGCCTTACATCAATGTAGTACCAGAGTATGCATTATATGCAGGTTGAGAATAGATACAAACTTTCCAAGTCTGCTTGAAGTGTAAGTGGTATCAAACAAGGATTTTTACTAGGTAGAACAAAAAACACTTACTAAGTGAGACACTAGAAAACATTTCCTATGTGAATTTTGAAATTCTCAGAAGAGAGATACTATGAAAATGTTTTCATAGTTAATCAGAGGGCCTAGAAGGAACAGCTAACTAGAGCAGATATCAATGCAGAAATTCTTCTTTTTCTTTCCTATTGATATCCTTCTCTTTCTTTATCACATTTTTAATGTACTTCTTGTTGTCATTGTCATTGTATATTTATTTTCATAGAGTCAGTGGGGTTGTATGTTGGAACCACCAGAACATTTGGGGTCAGAAATTTCTGGGTTCAGATGTGTCCTGCTCCTTGTAAAATGACCTTGAGTAAGCTAATTAATCTCCCTGAGCCTCAGTGTTTTCACCTGTAAAATGGTATTGCTAATTATTAGTGCTAGTTGCGTGGCCTAATATAATTTGCTCAGAATTTCTGAGGTGTGGGTTTCTTCTATGTGAAATGAAATGAATATCTTCTTTATAGGGTGTTGCAAAGATTAAATGAGATAACAGCTACACACACCTAGCTTCATACTGAGTGCCCAGCAGGTTCTGAATAAATCAGTTGTCAGTAATTTTTGCTAGAAATACATGCTCATGGCAGAATATTTGTAAAATATTCCAACAGTTAGAGATAATCTTGGTATATTTTGGTGTACTATTTTCCAGTTTTTTTTCTACAAATATACTGTAGTACATAGCTGATATTATCCATAGGTTCATGGTTGCTGTAACTTGGTATATCATAAACATTTCCCCCATTGTAAATTCTTTATAATTATTATTTTAATAGCAGCATAATATATTTTGGGATATAATACATTTATTAAATTAGGATTTTGCTATTATAAATACTTTATTATACAATTAGCTACATTTCTGAATATTTCTGTTTAGTTCTATTTTCTAAATGGCTCATCTGTAGCCTTGTGTCAAGAGATACACTGAGTTGGAGAAGTTGGGGAGGAAATTCTTTATAAAAAAGGACGAATTGTCCTGCCAGCAACAAAAGAGAGTAAAGAAAAATACAATATTATTACAGTGACATGTAAGGGAGAGAGAAACTAGAAAAATGCAACATGGAGACCTTTCCAAAGGCCCTATAGTTTAACAAATGTATAATTTTATAAAGTACTGACTAGAGAATTTCTGGTGTCTCATGGAGTCTCTACATATGAACAAAAAATCCTTAAGTCGGATCTGCCAGCCGTTGCATCAGTAGCTCAAATGCTGGAATTTTGTACACACTCAAAGAGAGCTAGAGGACATCAGGAGTTTGTACATCTGAAAATCAGGCATGGCCCTCAAGTCCTGCAGAAGTGCAGGAGAGACTTCTCCCCGACGTCCCTACTTATGTCTTGGTTTTCTTTTATTGCAGAATTAGTGGTTAAAAAACCCTAAAAAGTATGTTTTTCTGGTACTAATATACATTGGCCAGATTCCCCTATACGGATAGATTTATTTGTTACAGTGTAAATAAAACAAAAAGTCATTAAAATTACATTTCGACAGAGAATGTGAATGAGAATTACCAACCGCCATACCTTTCTTTACTACCTTCTGATAAAAGAAGCCTCTTACGTCTATACTCAAATTGGGCAAACCAGCTCAAAAATAAAGAAGATAAAAATAAAAGAAAATGAGAAGTGGAGACCAATGAGCTTAGATCACCAGTTGTGAATTACTTATTTAAATCATTCTGTGAGTGGAAGTACATTTCCACTAACTTGAACTTGGTGACTAGGGTCAGGGTAATAGATGTTCAGGGTTAGGCAATCCATTTTATTGGGTAGTCTGGGAGAAAGGCTACCCAATAAAAGGGTAGCCCAAATAAAGGCTACACAGGTTCCGACAAACCTGTGTATTTGAAGAGAAGTGCAATCTTTCTCATTCTTTCCCACTTAATCCACAAAAGATACTTAAGAGAGCTTTTATTCACCATGTTCAACAAGTTTGTTCATTTTGTCCAAAGAAACCAGGTAAAACTTCCTTCTCCTCCAGTCTTCCCCTCGCATACATCCTTCCTTGCTGACTCTGGGGTTTTGTCAAAACAAAATTACCATGGAGCCTGGGGTAGGTCTGGATTTTTTATCCTATTGACCTTTATATCGGGAAGTTACAGCGGGAGCAGTGAATTTCTATTTATTGGAAGTCCCCTGGGCTTGTGGCTTCACGTCTGACACCTGGGGAGGGGAGTGGAGAGAGATCTCCTACTTGGACCACATGTTTTTGAAGCTTTCGTTGTGACACTGTGACACACACCAAAGTATAGCAGGATGCCCAAAGAGAAGAGCACAAGAAAGGAGTGGGAATATTTCATTTGTATTCACATCTTCCAATGTATCTATAGCTATCCATATATGGTTATAATATAAATGGCGCATGTGTTATATCAGGAGTGACAGCGTATAACCCAAGTCAAATAAGTCATGCAAATATTCATTATAAAACCATTTTCTATGTATAAACGGTGTACCCCTGGCTATCAAAACCCTCACCTCCCGAGATGTAAGACTGGCACCCAGTCAGACATGATGACAAATTCTAGCTCAAGCAGGTGATTCTCTTACAAAGTGTAGACTTGGGCAATATTTTGAAAAGCCCTAAATTGCCCAACACTGAATGTCTTGACGATTGTGCCTTCAACTGTCAATTGCCCAACAGTTGTGTCTCCCACGTCAGAAACTCTCAATCCTATTCTATGGCCAAACTTGAAAGAAAGACATAGGAAAACTCACATACATCTGAGAATATATTTCACTAGTCTAAAATTAAGTCTACTTAGTTTATGGGTTAAATTCCCTTAGAATCAAACATTTATTGTATCTTTTGGCAGAAAATCCCTTTTCTTTCTCCTGTACCCTGCCATTGTGTCATTTTAGTGTTTTCCACAGTCACCTATTCATGACATTCTCTCTGTCTTTATTTGCTAATGTGATAATCATGGACTATTTTTGTTATAAATTGTCTTCTAAAATTAACCTGGGACAACCAATCTCATTTTCAGCAAAAGACCTTAGGTTTGGTATAGAGTACAGTCTCAGATGTGAAACAACAGGATTTTGTTTGCTATTTTTAGTTTATTGCTTTTTATTGGCATTGTAATGACATTTGGGCAAGATTATGTGGCATATTTCTAACACAACTATTTAAAGACTCACAATTAAATAGCTACTATTAATACCATTAATACAGATGAATATTAGACACAACACCACTGATTTCTACAATTGAGAGAAGAGTTGGGGTAAAAAATATTTTGCAAGTGAAAGAAAAAACTTTCTCAGAATATGCAAATTTGTAATATAACAGCCAGAGAATTATTTTCTATTCAACTTTAGATACATGAATGAATGGAAAAGGAGGATCAGAGAGGTAAAGGATGAACAGAAGAGAGGAAGGAAAAGGTAGGAGAGGCTGAGAACATGAAAAACGTTTTTGTTGTTTTCAAATATGGGTCATATTTTATTATGTGATATTTCTCAGTGGTAAATATTAAACTTAGTGGTCAATTTTCACGACTAACACACTTTAAGAATACATATTTTTTCACAATTTCCCATGTCTGGTCTGTCTATTAGCTGGGCTACTCCCTTTATGCATTTATGATTTTGTCTGACTGTGGCTGATAAGAAGTCACTCCAATCTTGGGTCTCAGGAGGAGGAACCAACTGACAAGATGATACTCATTTCAACAAGTCACTCATTCATTGGATCTCTATGAGCTCCCACATTGTGCTATAGATTTACTTTAAGCACATTTTAAATGTTTAAATCATTTTAAACTAACTGGCTCCTATAAAATAATGTTATTTTTCTCCAAGATTTTGAAATTATCATTCATCTAAAAAGAGATGTGGATTATCAAACCAAACCAGAATTGAAGTTACAAAGCAAAGATTCAGTAACGATGCGCATTCACCAATGATTTTCAGAAAACGAATGAGCATGTAAGATTATTATATTCATCCACTTTTATCCAAATTCATCAAGTGCTCATTTTAATAACATTTACTGCCTTACTTCTGCCATTTACATTTAAATGCAAAACTTATTTTTGTGATTGTACTAAAGATCTTATATAGAACCAAGGAAAATTGCTATACAAATGCCATTACCTAGAAGTTTGAAATTCTAAGGCTACAAAAGGGTTAATTAATGACATTATCTGTAGCCTTACTCTGGCTACGTTCTGCCTGGAAGGCATATGGATCCACTCAGCGGCTGAATTTGAAAGAGCTGTGTCCTTTTCATGCAGAAGAAAAACCATCGACATAACCCTCTTCCACCCCCATCATAAGCACTAGATATTTCTTTTTTACCTGATTATTGTGATTCTGGTGAAATAATTTAAAGAACCAACATTAAATAAGTACAAAAATATTTCATACCATCCTGAAAACTATAGTTCTGCATAATGTACTCCAATCATTGCCGATTTACTGAGCTTCTATTATGTTCTAGACATTGGGGTGGACTGAGAGGGGATTCGAAGATGAGTGAGACTTGGTGCCCACTCACCAGAAACTCCTGTCAGAGTAAGATCACAAGTTAAGCAAAAGAACATTGAAAAAGGCATTCTAAGATTTGATTTATTAAGAAATTAGTAGTGGCATATAAATTATTTCCTTAGCTATTGATGTAGTCCAAATTAGTTCTATAATTTGTAGTCCAAATTAATTCTATAATTGTTCAGCTCATTTGATATTTTCTTTTCCTTCTTTCCTTCCTCTTCCTCTAATTTTACTCCTTCTGTAGGTCTTTTAGTTCTTTTACTCTTTCCCCTCTAATTTGTATTGGTTTTCCAAAAAAACAGAGGACTCTAAAAATGCACATAGTATCATAGAAAAAAAATGCCAAAAGGCAAAGGGAAATTTAGGGTAAAGTAAATTAAAATGGAACTAATTGGTATACCAAAGTGTACACCAGAAACTCCTGGTATACAAGTATAGATGGCAAGTGGGCTCTGAACTCTCTAGTGGCCAAAGATAAAGGAGGCATAATGCCAAATTTCCAAAATATTGTCAGCACCTCAGCAGCTGCTAAGAAGCAGCACAGCTTCTCTCAGAGGTAAATTGGAGAGAACATTCTTCTTGAATCCATAACAAGGGGATGTCCTGTGGAGTAGCAGACAGTATTCCAAAAAATATCCAATCATATGTCAGAGTGCAGTTTCTGAGTATAAAATGTCAAAGGCTTTGTTGCTACAATATGGTTATGAAGGGACTGAAAAACTCTGAAATCTAAATCATGTATATCATATTTCTGTGCTTATTGTATGTGTGCAATATATGTATATATAAATTTAACATTTTGAATCAGATAAATGTCCTCATTTAGAATATGTTCTCTAACTCCATTATTCTTAAGAGGAGAAAGAAAAGAAAATCAACAGAGAAAAACTCCTATTATATGAGGAACTCTTACTCTATCTCAGAGACTTTAAAAAAAGTAGACAATGGACATGACTGCTGAAATGAACAGCTTTAGAAGATAAGCACTAAAGCTTAAGACAGAGCTGAAGATAAAGACCAAAAAAGACAACTGAAGATTCCTGTTGGCAAAATGAAAGAGCACTACTAAAAAAAAAAATTGTCCTCAAACCTCCCTCTCAAATACAAATTCTCATGGATGAACAAGAGATGAGACTATTGGAAGCTGAAGTAAAGTATTTACGTTTACTTTATTACTAATGTAGTTAGAATGAGTGTAGCTTCCAAAAACTACTACAGATGGCAAATTTTTCTCAGAAGTACACATAAAACTTTTTATTAGACCAACAAAATTTCATTTAAAAAATGAAATGTTATTTTACTTTCCATTTACAAAATTTTTAAAATTTTGTTTGGAGTTTATTTCTACATAATCATTTATTCTTATTAATTTTCAACTAATATTTTTGTCAGAATTATTATAGGTTTCACATTCACATTTTAATAAATTTTTGTTTTTATTGGGCATTCCCTAATAGGTTTATACATTTTTAAATTTTGATTTGCTTGGAGCATTCGGTATCGCTTTTATGAATCCTGCCTCTTTTAAAAAGAAAACGCTGTGATCGTCACCCGTGCTCTGTGCTGCGCATCATGGACACTAACCATGCTGTCCGTGTCCTTCTGTCCCAGAGTCGCACTCGTCACACCCCCTGCGGTTTGCTCCGTGTTCCCACCATCAATTCTGACTCTCGCTCACCATGCACACCATTCGTACCAGCCATCTGAGTAGAGATTGACCACTCCCCAAAATAGAAAATAAAAAACCCCAAACTTTATGAGTTTACTAAACAAAGCCTGTTGTCCCCCCTTCTCCACCATGATCAAATGATTGCCTACCATGTGATTCCATGAAATGTTCAAGGACTCAGAGTTCCATGGACATTTAGCACAGATACGATGATAAAACTGTAATGTCCACAGTTTTGTTGGAAAACATGGAATTCAACCTAAAAAAAGGAACACTGGATTGTATCATTTGTTCACTTGCAAATTTATGTCTGACTGGTAGGCAAGTCACCAAAATTTTTTGTGTCTTAATTTCTCCATTCTGCATATGGATCTTCTGAAATAACATTTTCTGGTTTTCAGGGATGCTTTGTAGAATAACTTATTCATGATTATGAAGTGACTATAAAATGTAAATGACAAGTATTCCTTGTTTCCAGAAGCTGGATTTTTTTTTTTAAAGATTTTATTTATTTATTTTCAGAGAGGAGAAGGGAGGGAGAAAGAGCAATGTATGGTTGCTTCTCACATGGTCCTCACTGGGGACCTGGCCCGCAACCCAGGCATGTGCCCCGACTGGGAATCGAACTGGGACCCTCTGGTTCCCAGCCCGCGCTCAATCCACTGAGCTACACCAGTCGGGCTGGATTTTTTTTTAAACCTCAATTTCTGGTACCTCAGTAAGAGGATATAGTCCTTTGTGTAGATGAGTTAGGTTAAAGTAATATAAGCTAAGAGGTGGGTTATACAGCACTGAAACACCCAGACTTAGTCAAAATTGGACATTTCCCAGGTATTTGGCTTGCATGAGACCCAATAACTGGTTGAATTGTACATTTTATTGTGCCGATGAGCTCTTTGGTTATCATATAATTGCAGCTATATTTTCATAGCAGGGATTCAGGCATTCAGAAGATGGCTACACCAAAAGTACAGAAATTCTGCACAAAATGTCATTTCAAAAATAAAAAACAAATCTGCCAGTTTGGTGGACAGTTCAATCAACCAGCTTGGTGCCTTACAGATAAGATAATTTGCCGAAGGACTGAACTTTTACTTTATGTTTCAGGGACCTCTTTGGGCTCCATATTAGGAGTTAGAGAGAAAGGAGGAGGCTTGGCGAGACGTGTACTTTGAGTCTAACTGAATAAATAAGACAGAGGATATATTTTCCGTGAGCACAGGTCATTTTCTATGCTCTTGAGTTGAGTGTGACCTAGAGATAAATCACTTCATCACCTCTCAGCAAAACTTCTCAGGTCTGCTATTGCTTAATTTATAAAATGGGAAGAATGCCTGGAGGAATTATGTCCTGTCACCTAGAAAATGTTTGAGCTCCCTCGCAGTCACTAGGCAGCATTTATTGAGCGCCCACTGTGTGCTTAGTACTATGCAAATACAAGGTGTCAGGTTAACAAATCACAACCCTTCTGGCTGCAAAATAATTTTTTAAAAACCCTCAGATCCATTAATATTCCATGCCATATGGTGGAGAAAGGTCTAAATTCTATTGCTTTTGCTTTTACAGATAATTTATGAAAAAAATGAAATATTAACTAGGAACATGGTAGAATGGCTTTCTGTTTCGCTAGAAGATGACAAATGAAGCTGCATAGGCATACATTTGAATAAGGAATTATCAATCAACCTCAAACTTGACCCACAGCTGTCATCCCCATAAATTAATGTTTACCATTTTTAAGTATGTGCAGGACATCTGGAAACACACAGGCTGTGGCTGGTGAGAAATTTCCAAGAAATAGTATATCAAAAGCTAATTATAGCAGCAGCGAGCCCAAGTGTCATTTTGTTATGGTGAATTATAGACAGGGAGCTCTGTCACCGCAAACTGTTATTCATAACTAAATCATAATGCTTTTAAGTTTTAATTAATCTGCTTAGCTTTAGTTGCAAGGGAGAAGCTTGCTTAACTGTTAAGCCACCAAGGCTCTCTCGGGCTACCCTGAAACTGCATCTGGGCACCTGAGGGAGTGAGACCACATTATCAGGCTGACGTCGCGTCGATTAAAGAGAATTTCTTTTAATATGACAGACTCAGAATATTTCTTTCTATTTCATTATCCAAAAACCAATTAATTTTCCATAAGAGCACCAAATTAATTACAAAATACTATGGAAATCAGAGATGTCCCTCCTTCCCCACCATTATGGAAATGCCAAGCCCCTTGGCAGCGCAGCCCTTAGAAGATACCAGTTTTTCTCCTTAGTTTAACATTTTATTTGTGATGTCAAGAAAACTCTTAAGACCTGGCATTTTTATTTCTCATTCGCATGACCTATTTCTTCCCCTTGCTTACCCAGTCCACACTCTTTCTCTTTAATCATATTTAATCATCTTTACCTCATGAAGTTTAGCTGCAGAAAGCGCATTTTTCTATAAAGAAACTCTCTCTTATTCACTGTGACTTCTTGGGTCTTCATCTTGTCTGCCTAGCTACACTATGAACTACTCTTAGGCATGTTTTAAACTAACTTTATACCCGCACCTTCTCCTACCTGCCCTTGGGATAAACAGCTATTCTGAATCCATGTCAGGGATTTAGTAAATTCTTTTCAGTTGAAAGAAATCTAGTTTCAATTCACAAAGAGAAATTAAAATGCACTGGACTTGCAATCCAAAAGAGAGAGTAACAGAAACCTATCAAGTTTCTTCACCAAGGCACCCACAGGAAAAATAACCACCATAACTTGTGGCTATTTAAAATTCTGTTAAGCAAACAAAATTTTCCTTTGGAGGAATTTCTGATGAGCTTATATATTTAAAGGGGAGCAGTGAGAGGAAATGCAAAAATATGGACAGGGGATGATAAAACTTGATCATAAATTTTAATTTTAACTATCTCTGAAATAAAGGCATTAGCTAATCTTCTGACTTTTATTTAAAGCAGTGGGATCTTTCTCACAAGAAATAGTAAGAGGACCCTCAATTCCCCTGAAAGTTGCTTGGATTGAAGCAGGTCCCGGTTCTGTAGTGCCTTCTTGGGCTTTCCTTGGCCCAGGGGTGACTCCTCAGTTTTTTTGGGGAAAAAAAAGGCCTTGGTCTCTGAAAATCCTGTCTGAAAATGACTAGGAAAGTCTTCCTGGGGACAAAGCATACATCACACTTCATCTCTTTCTCTGAAGCACCCAGTACGATGACCCAGCAGGCATTTAATCTACATTCTATTGATCTAGCAGCAGGGTCAGTGTCTTTTATCACTCTCCATCTTGAATACTGATTTATTTCTCAGGATATATGCCTATGTTAGATTAATTGAAATTTAAAAGTACAACAAATATTTTTCTCATGTTTTTAGTCACCACATACCTAATTTAGCCTCTAGATGAGTTTACAGCTGAAAATACTATATTTATGCAGCAGTAAGCAATCATTTAAACAAGGGCTTTTTTTCAAACAGTTTTGAAAGAACCATGTGATCTCAAAGTTGTAGAAGATGTGGGCTAGGCTAACTTCGCCTTTTTCCCAAGAACCAAGGATCAGTTGCAGTTTATCTAAATGGAAAGCCCCACGGTGCACTGCCTGACTACGGCCTCTTCCAAATGCCAAAGCCTTCTGTGCTCTGGCTGTAAAGGTAGCTTCCTACCCCATGTATCAAATAATGCAGCCACGTCTCTATTTGCTTCTTCAACACAAAGATGGAAGAAGGTGTACACATATTTAATCCTAAATCAAACACAGGAAGACAAAAGATTTAATTTGCTTCTATTCAGCAGGTAATTTTTGCTGGTACTTTAAAACATTACTATGGTTTTGTGCAGCTCCATTAAAGTGTCCACCATACTTTGAAACCACAAAATGTAGTCATTAAAATCAAATTAAATAGATTATGTAAGGTGCAACAGGTTTTTGTATTCCTTATTTCTACTAGGGAAATGGAAGCATATCTTTAGTGACCTACAATGTAGGGTCACTCTTTGATGCAAGAATTACTTGGCCCACTGAGACTTGCTTTCTTCCAAAACAGGTTCCCTATGTTTCTGGGATGCAAATATATATATCTTAGTTGACAGGGATGTTTATGACTTTCTGAGCTATTTTAGGCTCTAATTTCACCTCAATGATGTTAATTTTTTTATCCTCACCGTAAAACAAACATAAATTAAAAACAAGAAAAAATAAACCTCTTGAGTTTATTTCTAATACTAAAGAAGGGCTAATGCTGACATAATAATCACTAAAATGCTGCTTAAATCTGCATCTGACTCAGAGCCAACATCAGAGGACAAGTTCCAACAGCAGCAGATAAATAATTAAAACACTTGGAGACATCAGGTTCATATTTTTCTCTTAATAAATTTACATCTTTGAGCCTTTTCGGATGACCTCAGCCAAAGGTACTCTGAGTTAGCCACTTCCTTTAGAATCTGTGTTCCTTTAATGTAAAAAGAAGAGCTGATGGGAGAAATTTTCTTAGTTTGTACCTTTGTGTCAGTTTGTGGCTCAGAGAGAGAAATGCTTTTTCCCCAGGAGTCCAGCAGATGGTTTCACTTGTGGAAACACAGGAACAGGGCAGACATAACAAGTGAGGCTTGCTAGAGGCAGTGGCTTTCATTCATGTCATGTCCCAGGGTGATCATGAGACTCAACCTGAAGGGTGTTTCTAAGCTCATTTCCAGCCATGTGAAGTTGTCTTTTATGAGGAGGGAGTAAGGAAGGCCTGGGCATAACTCAAATTTCAATGGACCCCACATTCTAGAGTATCTGATCTTAGCAAACAAAACCACAGGTTACAATTCTTTACAGGCTGATTATCAGACCTATGATACAAATAAGGAAACTAGACACAACAGAGTTCAATTACTCACCTAAAGTCACACAGCTAAAAAGAGAGGGACTGAAATACACTATGTTCTCACAATCAATTGGGAAATAATAAAAATCGGATTAACGTTTCAAGTTTGATTTGCCAGGTAAGTGAGCTTTGAGGACTAAACAAGGATCCTGTGAAAAGGTGCAGCATGATTTTATGAGGCCCACATTATCCTAATTCCAAAACCAGATAAAGATACTGCAAAAAAAGAAAATTGTAGGCCAATAACCCTGATGAACATGGACACTAAAATCCTCAACAGAATATTAGCAAGCTGAATACAGCAATGCATCAAAAAGATCATACACCACGATCAAGTGGGATTTATCCCAGGAATGCAAGGTTGGTATGACATCCACAGTCAAAAAATGTGATTCACCACATAGACAAAATGAAGGATAAAAATCACATGATCATATCAATAGATGCAGAAAAAGCATTTGATAAATCCAGCATCCATTTATGATAAAAACTCTCAGCAAAGTGGGAATAGAGGGAACCTACTTAAACATAATAAAAGCCATATATGACAAATCCACTGCCAGCATCATACTAATGAGGGAAAAACTACAAAAATTCCCCCCTAAGATCAAGAATAAGATAGCGATGTCCACTTTTACCTCTCTTATTCACCATAGTACTCAAAGTCCTAGACACAGCAATCAGACAAGAAGAAATAAAAGGCATCCAAATTGGAAAGGAAGAAGTAAAACTGTCCTTATTTGTAGATGACATGATACACATAGAGAACCCCAAAGATTCCACCAAGTAACTACTGGAACTTATAATGAATTCAGCAAAGTAGCAGGATACAAAATTAATATCCAGAAATCAGTTGCATTTTTATATGTCAATAATGAACTAACAGAAGAGGAAATTAAGAAAACAATCCCATTCACAATTGCTTCAAAAAGAATAAAATACTTAGGAATTAACATAACCAAGGATATAAAACCTATACTTAGAAAATTATAAGATGCTGAAAAAAGAAACTGAAGAAGATACAAATGAATGGAAACACATACTGTGTTCATGGGTAGGAAGAATTAACATCATTAAAATGTCCATACTACCCAAAGGAATCTATAGATTGAACACAATTCCTATTAAGATCCCAATGTTGTATTTCACAGAACAAGAACACATATTTCAAAAATGTATATGGAACCACAAAATGCCCTGCATAACAACAGTGATCCTGAGAAAGAACAAAGTTGGGTTAGGGTTACCTAATCATGCTACGTAATATGAAACTATACTGTAAGGCCATATTAATCAAAACAGTAGTGACCTAAAAACAGACACATAGATCAATGGAACAGAATAGAGAGCCCAGAAATAAACCCACACCTTTATAGTCAATTAATATTTGAAAGAGGAAGCAAGCACATACAGTGGTCTAAAGACAGTTTATTAAATAAATGATGTTGGGAAAACTGGACAGATACATTCAGAAAAATGAAACTCGACCACCTTCTTATACCATATATAGGAATAAATTTAAAATGGATTAAAGAATTAAATGTTAGACCTGAAACTATGAAAAAATAAAGATTGTAGAAGAAAACATAGGCAGCAAACTCTCAGATGTTGCTCACAGCAATATTTCATAAGATATATCTCCCCAGGCAAGGGAAACAAAAGAAAAAATAAATAAATGAGACTACATCAAATTAAAAAGTTCTTTTGCCATGAAAAAATCACCAAAATAAAAAAACAACCCAAAGTATTGGAGAATGTATTTGCCAATATATCTGATAAGGGTTTAATATGCAAAATTTATTAATAACTTACAAAACTCAACACACACACACACACACAAACAAACAATTAAAAATGAGCAAAGGACCTGAATAGACACTTCTCCAAAGAGGACATACAGGTGGCCAACAGACATACGAAAAGATGTTCAATATCACTAATCATCAGAGAAATGCAAATTAAAAGTACAATGAGATATCATCTCACACCTGTCAGAATAGCTATCATCAATAAATCAACAAACAACAAGCACTGGCGAGAATATGGAGAAAAGGGAACTCTTTCATACTCTTCTTGGGAATGCAGTTTGGTGCGACCACTATGGAAGCAGTATGGAGAGACCTCAAAAAATTAAAAATAGATCTGCCTTTTGACCCAGCGATCCCACTTCTGGGAATATATCTGAAGAAACCCAGAACACTAATTGGAAAGAACATAAGCACCCCTATGCTCATTGCAGTGTTATTTACAGTTACCAAGGTATGGAAATAGCCCAGGTGTCCATAAGTTGGTGGGTGGATAAAACAACTACGGGACATTTACACAATGGAATAATACTTGGCTGTAAAAAGGAAGAAAAGTTTACTGTTTGAGACTCTATGGGTTGACCTGGAGAACATTATGCTAAGTGAAATAAGTCAGTCAGAGAAAGATAAATACCATATGATTTCACTCATCTGTGGAATCTAATAAACAAACTGAAATGACAAGAAAATAGAGCCTCATAGATGGGGGCAGGCTGAAGGCTCTGTGGGTGGAGAAAGGTTGGGGTGGAGTGATTGGACAAAAAGGAAAAAGGACTCATGAACATGGACAACAGTGTGGTGATTGTGGTGGGTACGAGGGGACTGAAACGGCAATGGAAAAAAATAAAATAAATAACTTTTTTTAAAAAGGTCCAGCATGGTCCAGCATGGTTACTTGGGAAAAAATCTAACATTTATTAACATCCACAGTGGCCTCTGTCTCTTCCTCATCACCTACTCTTCTTACTCCTCACGCCTATGTCTCCAATCCACGTGGCAGCCTTTCTTTGGATTTTCTCTAACTTCAGCATGCCTCTTTGGAGGTTCTGACACCTGAACAATACAGAGAGTGCCAGATACTGTGACCTCACACAGACAAAAGGAAAATAATGTTTTTTATTTTGTTTGAACTGCCTTTTTTTTGCTTGCCAACCTTTGGGTGGTCCTCTTTGCTATAGAAAGATGTATATAGTCAGACCTAGATTTTTCCCTGCATTGTAACTAATGGTACAGGATCACCCATGTCTGCATTCTACAGCCTTAACTCCCTTTCAGTCATGTCTCACCTATACGCACAAATCCACAGTCTGCTTCAGCTGAACTCCACAGTTAACCACTCGGATACTGAGCACAGCTCACACACCCAGAGATTACTTTGTGTGATTCGCTGTAGGATGCTAGGCAGAGGATCCTTCTGTGGGTCATACATTTTTGTGGGTTTGTTTAATCTCTGAATTTATTCCTCTTCTCAACATTACTTAAATACGTAGAAGTCCTGAAAACAATTAGATTGGCTCCTTCCCTTTTAATAAAGTCTTTTTCATTGGTTTTGGACTTGTGACTACCACCCTTGGAATCAGCTCTTTCATGCAACAGTCGAAAGAGTGGCTTTCTTTTGCTTGGGAACTGCCTGTTCTAGGACACGGTCCTCTGTCCTTCGTGAAAAAGCTCATCTCCAACTCTCATAACTCTTATAATATTTTGTCCATCTAAGCTTGGGTAACTAAAGACACTCATTATTATTATTTCTTGGCCTAATTTTACTGCTTCCCCAGAATTTTTAAATGTTTTTTTTTCTTAGATTCACCAGTCTATTACACATACCTCTTGTTACTTATTTATTGAAGTAGCATAACATTCTCTTCACTGCCTTATGGACTTCCTTTTTTCTAAGATTACTCTTATGTCTTAAAAATAACTTATTTTGTTTTTAAGAAGTACATAGTATCTGTTTTCTCAAAAATGAGAAAGTACAAACATGAAGACAAAAATTTTTAATCCAGATTTAATAGCAGCATCCATTTAATATTCACATACAAAATATATGCATTATGTTTTGTTTTTTCATTTAATAAAATATTGTGGGAATGTTATACCTTTATATCAATAAATATAGTTACATACAGTTTTTAAGTTTATTTATTCATTTATTTATAGAGAGGGAATAAGAGGAGACCGAGAGGAAGAGACATACTGATATTAAAGATCTATATGTACCCCAACTGGGGACCAAACCTGCAACATAGGCCTGTGCCTTGACTGGGAATCAAACCGGCGACCTTTCAGTTTGTTGGGTGACACCCAACCAGTTGAGCCACACCAGTCAGGGAAGTCACATACAGTTTTAATGACAGCATAGTATTCTGTTCCATGGATGTGCCCCTTTCGTTTAAGCCATCTCTGTCATTACACATTTAGGTCGGTACTCACATATATATGAAAACAGTATAGTATTAAGCATTTCTACTGTTAAACATTTTCCCTTAACTCTACTTATTCCTTAACACAACCTTAGAGAAGTGGATCACTACTCTGCACATATTTAGGGCTTTTCTTGAAGAATTTCTAATTTATTTTTCAGAAAAATATATCAATTTGTATTCCCATATTTACTATGTAAGTGCAAACTTATCCACATTGGATATTATTTCTTTTTTCCAGTGTTATGTCATTTAAAATTGCATTTTCTGAATTATTAAAGAGAATTGACTACTTTCCTGTGATTGAATTCTTTACTGCTTACTAAGTGACCCATGACTAAGGTAACCTCTTCTGCTGTCAGTTCATTCTCCTATTCCTAGAGAATGTTTAGGCTCAAATCAGTTGCAAGTCTAAAAATTTATGTTTAAACTGTTAACTATACCAAGAACTTTGTTTTCTTCAATTATTTAATATGAAAATATGATTAGTGTTGCTTCCTTTCTGGTGTAGAAGCATTTTTGCACTCTGTCTTGCCTTTTGGGAGACTTCCTGGACCTGTCTGATACCCTTGTGATAAACTGAATTTTCTGCTGGTCTCGTTTTTCTAATTACAGCCAAAGACTTTCTCCGGCTAATGTTGTGGAAAGAGTATCACCCCGAGGCTCAGACCCTTCTACACACCTAGACTTCCTTCGTATTGCAGATTAAGTGCATTTTTTTACTTTCTTATTCTTTTTAGTTTTTGTGCTCAGTGGAAGCTTGTCTTCAGGATATTTGTAGTCAAGATCAGGATTTCTCAACCTCAGCTCCAGTCAAGACTAGATCATTCCTCGTGGTGGGCACTGTCCTGTGTACTGGAGGATGGTTAGCAGCATCAAAGGCCTTTACCCACTGGTGTCTCTAGTACCCTACAGGTGTGACAACCAAAATGTCTCCAGACATTGCCAAACGTCCCTCGGGGACAAATCAGCCAGCTGACAACCACTAGTCTAGGGGATATAAAGCTTAAAATAAGTGAACATCATCTCGGGTCCTATTAAAATAAGACATGGTGTCCTTCTCAAGGCGGACTGGTGTCTCAAGCTCTTGTCAGAAAATGTCTGTCATGTTGACTCTCGTTTTTTGTCATGCATTTTAAGATACCTACACAACACATACGGTTTCAAAAGGAGAGAAAGTCAGAAGTGAGGAAGATTTGGAGACTGCCCACAGAAGGCCTGGTCAGTGGTCTGAGCTCCGTCTCTGGATGATATTTGGGCTTCCACCTGAATCCGTGCTTCCCAAATAACTATTCTTTTTTCCTTCAAATAAATACCTGCTGCCTCTCACTTTGAAAGGCCTTTAATTTTCAGGTTAACAGGTTTATAGAAGATTCAGAGAAAAACTATTTATTTTGTTCTGCTTTAACAGGAAGACCCAGGTAAAAGATACGGAAAGATGCAGTTAAGCTCACTATAAAGAATGAGGTTGCACAAAAATCGGTAAATTTCTTATCACTGTAAGTTTAAGCAGCTACGCGATCACAGTGCTGTTGGGAGGAATCGCTGCAGTAGAAGGAAGAGAATCAGATATTTTCTAAGTTTCTTGTAATTCTAAAACCCAGAATGTCTCCTTGTACTGAAATCAGACAGGTACCATCTTCATCAGCAGTATTATTTTTTGCATATATAGTCCATGCTGTAGTGAGCTGGGCAGCCTCACCCAGCACTGGTATCTTTCTGCGCAGTGCTGAACACCCAAGGGTCCCTGAACAGCATGTCCCCTGCCAGGCTGCTAAAGGTCAGCCACAGCTTTTGATTCACATCCCCATGACACCATATGAAGCACCAGGCAGCAACTAGCTCCAAGTCTCAACATGCACAGGAAAAAGGAAGGCCAAAGAAGAAAGGTAGGTAGACTAGCTGGGCTTTCCCAACACATTGGGCAAGTAGATACCTCTACTCCCTGCTAGCACGGGTTTGGCAGGTCACCGTAAGCTGAGCACATTGAAAAGTTTATTACTCAGTCCAAATAGGCTTAAAAAATCTTAAGATAGCATAAATGCTTACATAAACTTTAAAATGATTTAGCTTTTCTTATTATTAGTTTCACTTCTTCACAATTATGAACCCATAGAACCTGGGTTTATGGTCTTACATTTTTCTCTAGCATTTTTGTAAATTTACCTCATATTATTTCCAATGCAAGTATAACCTTTCTCAATAGTAACTTTGCCTCTCTCTCACACTCCTAATATCCATGAAATGTTTCTTTACAGTATTTTTTGTACTACTAGTTGTATCCACCTTTGTTTGCGGATGGACTTTGTCAACTCCTCTGCACAATATTCTCAAGTCATTGAATGCTAGAATGCTCTGGAACAACATGTGACGAGTAGCACATGCTCATCAGCCACTAACTAATCTGCTTGCAACAGTCTTCATATCCTACCGGTCATGGTGGTGGGCTGCAGGCATGTCCTCAAAAACCACTGTCGCTCTACATTGACTCCCTTTCACCCTAACATTTTCTGAATTCAACAATGAGGTCAATTAATTCCTTTTTTTAAGGATCAAAAGTTGCATCAGGTTGTTAGATGAAATACCATATTTTTCAGACTTTAAGACACATTTTTCCCCCAGATTTGGGAGGAAAATGGGAGTGTGTCTTATAGTCCGAATGTAGCTAACCTGAGTTCTGTCTACATTTACATTGGTGAAATATTATGTTATTTATGTTATTAAATATTTTACTACATTTTTTGCTTCAAAATTTTTTTCCTATTTTCTTCCTCTGAAACCTAGGTGTATCTTACGGTCTGGTGCATTTTATAGTCCGAAAAATATGGTAATCAGTTGGTTGATATTTTTTTTAAATCACCAGGTAGGCACATCCTGAAGTAAAGAAAACTCCATTAACTTTTGTTTCCCATTTGTTCCATGTCTTGGCTTCCTAGTAGACTGTAAGATTCCTTAGTGCAAAACTGTTTCTTGGTTTAATTGCCCACAGTACCTAGTAGAGCATGAGGTACACGTAGGCCCTTAGTGAGTGCCACACTTCACATCCCAAGTACGGCAGCTCCACAAAAGAGAATTGCTCTTTTCCCAGTCACCTTGGGAGGGCTGGCTTTTCGGGCGCCATTTCCAGAGATATACCATCCTTAGACGGCACCAGTAGGGGAAGTCTAGAGCAAGGTGTCAGGACACACGTCCTTCTGTCCAGCCTTGACACTTCGGACAATAAAGGTATGTCCCTAGCCTTTGTTCTCTCACTGTATCTTATATCTGATCTACCTACCTCTCATGTACAGCATGGTGGTTAAAATCAAACACTCTGGCGCCAGGTGAGTTCAATCCCAGCTCAACCACTTACACTTGACTTATGCAAGTTACTCAATTTCTCAATGCCTTAGAATCGTCATTATAAAAATTGTTACAATAATGATACTTTCCTCATGAGGTTGTTATGAGAATTAAATGAGTTAATAGGTGCTGAGCACTTAAATTAGTGTCTGCCACATAATAAGCTCTTTTATTTTTTTATTTAATCTTTATTGTATTTTTTCCATTACCATTTTGTCCCCTTGTACACCCCTCTACCCAGAAATCACCACACTGTTGTCCATGTCCATGAGTCCATAAGCTTTTAACTGGAGCTACCTTTGATAATGTGCATGAAAGAATTAAAAGTGTTTTGCAATATAAGGTGTGACGACTGAATTCTCTCTTACTCCATGGTTCTATCAAAATCTGTCTTTAGGAATAATTTCCCCCATCCTCAGGGTGATCGTCATGGTAACTAGAATTTTGTTAGGTAGCATTATAAGATAGGCTGCCACAGTCTTCTCCCTTCACTATAAAGAAATATTGAAATTCTCCAACTTTTCAGACAGGAAGTGAGCTAATGATCTGGAAATCAAGTGAATAAATACAGCTAACCAAGAACGAACTGACAACAAGCTAAATTCCCTACAAAATTCATGAAGAAATGCTAAGAAATGCTACGTTGATGTGCGTGATCTTGAATCCTGTGTTCAGACCACTAGACGAAGACATTCTCAGAATTGCTGACCCTCCCAATCCACTCTTTTAAGGAGAATGAAAAGGTAATGACCATGGTCTCTGCTCCCTGCCTCCCATCTCTGTCTAACTGGTTTTATTTGGGGGAAGGAGGCTCACAGGCTGGTTGCCCGTTTCCTTTAAGGTTGAGTTCCCCCCTTCATTTTTTTCTGGTAGAGGGCAGAGTTCCTTCCCAAGTCAATGGGGTCCTCAGACCCACTGGGAGGGGGAAGAGAAAAAAGAATGAGAACTGTGAAAAGCTATCCTTAAAATCAAATGAAATTTCAATTGAACGACCTGAACTAGCAATTTTAAGGAGCAAATGATGAGATTCTGTATGGAGGTTGAAAATGCAATCATCACTGATGGATTAAAATAAATAGTGCAATGAACCTTCCTGCTCCTCATCCCTGTGCCTGAAGCCCCCTCCCCTTGATAAATACACAAATCTACATGGGTGCACACCATTTCAGAGGGTAATTATCCAAACTGTCTAGAACAAACAAAACAAGTGCAAATGTTATGTCCATGTTTAATGAAGACTTTGGAGTGGCTCAGTGAAGTGAAACCCATTCTGCTCCGGTCACGCTTTCCCATCTCCTGACCCCTCACACATACAGCCAATAAGGGCCTCATTTGGAATTCAGAGGCTCCGAGGCGGGGATTTAATAACAAAACCGGCACCTGTCACTTTCTCTATATCTCGGCTCCACTCTACTGCTTTAACTATTAAAGTCAACTCATCTAAGGGAAAATATAAAGCAACTGCCAAGAAATATTTATTCTTCAGACCTACAGTGATGTCTCAAGAAGTCGTGAGGTATGTGCTTTTAACTGTGAGGCGAAAACAGCTTCCACAACTTACTCATGTAATTTAATTCCCATTGCCCCTGTCTATTTTTATTTATTCATTTTTAGAGAGAGGGGAAGGGAGGGAGAAAGAGAGGAGGGAAACATCAATGTGTGGTTGCCTCTTGTGTGCCCCTGGCCTACAACCCAAGCATGTGCCCTGACTGGGAATCAAACCGGAGTCCCTTTGGTTCCCAGGCCAGTGCTTAATTCACTGAGCCACAGCAGCCAGGAAAACCCCTGTCTATTTTTACTTAACTACCTTAACCACGTGATAACTTGGCATTCATGTCTCTGCACTCACAAACAGCTATCTTTCTATGATGGCTAAAGTTATCACATAGGTATGTATACGTGAATATGCATGTGCATGTGTGTGTACATTCCTATATCTCTGGCTTCCAGGTAATGTAAAGTACAGGTTAATCTGAAATTATTTTTTGAAATGCTGATACTTAGTACCATGTGAACAAAATATATTACACTTACATGTTTAGTTTCGTTGCTGTAAACAGGCAAAATGGATATAAAGTAAACATCTGTTTTGGAGTCTGACTTAGATATCTAGATGTAGCTATGTAGTCCTGAAATCGATTAAACAAAAAATAGTTCTGGAAAGGTAAGTTATTGCATTTTTTTAGGGTCACAAAGACTTTTTTAGCATTTCTAAATGGATAAAACAAAGACTCACTCTCACCCCCATAAAGTCCCTACCGCTTAGAATATAACAGCAAAGAAAGGTGACTGTAGTGGTCTCACCATTAAAAATATCTGTTTTCGAGACATATAACTTTGTCCTAATTTTAGGTCCTTCTCCTAAGCAATCCCCTGGCAAAACAAATTTGGAAGAAAAAGAAGGGCAGACTAGCCCTGCTGAACTAAGTTAGCATCAGCAGGCCAGTTTCTGGACTACGTGTCATTGTACAGATTTATATGTATCTTTTTATTTTGTTGTAGCTTTCAGCCTCTGGTCCCCTTAAATGTTGGAAGTGATTTATCAACACTGGGAGTCATAAACGAATAGATTTTATAAAACATCTAAAATTCAGGATCAGGAGTAAATATGAAAATGTTTCTTTTATAGAAAATCTGTATTGAGATTATTTTCCCCCAAGAATCTGTGAATGCTGCAGTGAGAAAAATAGTTTGGTAACCTCTTTCATAGAAGAATTGAATAAGGGTAAAAATCAACTGATGAAATAAGTGAAGAATAATTTTATCTATCCCTCTAATCAAGAGTTTTAATTACAGTACTATTTTTGCCTTTTTTCCTTTCTTTATATGGACATTTAGATTAGATTGAAAGTGACCAATTCATTGTGACACTGGTCTAAAAATATTAGTGATTGATCCTTTATGTCAGTAGTAGAATTATGAAAATAAGAAAATTAATTTAGAGTAAAGCTCATGATTCTCTTGTGGTGTAAATATCTTACAACATTTTAAATCATCCTTTAGAAGTGCTGTGAGGGATCGTGTTGAGAGTATTACATTACAGTGATGAGGAAGGGACCAGAAAAGCCCACCTCAGGAGGAGCCAAGATAGCTGCAGAGTACCTGGGAGCTCCATCCACTTGCTCCCAGACCCGGACTGGTCTTGCAGCCAAACCACAGAGCAATCAACTAGAAAATCCAGCTGAGTGGGAGTGAGAGTGTGTGTGAGTGTGTATGTGGATAAGTGTGTGGGGCATGTGCATCAGTGAGCAAGAGCCTGCCCACTTGCAGGTCACTCAGGAGTGGGCAGCCCAGGCTCTCCTAGTGGAGCAGCCGCCACCACTGCCCAGCCCAGAACTAGCTCTGCAGATTTGGGGCAGCAACCACTTTGTGGAATTTGAAATATCCTCCCTGGGAAGAATTCGCTGGAGTTCCAGCACCTCGGCACCCAGACATGTCCCTTTGCCCATCACCTTAGCAGGGCCCCCCATCCCACTGCCGCCAGGAGCCAGGATACAGGAACTGTGGTACTTACTGGGGAAGGGGCTGTCATCTCCCTGACCCCAGGTTCCATGGGAATCACAAATGGAACAGAAATCTGACTGAGGAGACTGCGGTTCCGCTGAGGAGCCACAAGCTCTGGGGGCAGAGAGATGGCCAAGGTGGTACTGGCTGTGGAAATAGCGTGGGAGGAGCAGGCCTGCCAAGGCTGAGAATCACTAGAGGGGGCAGCACGAGCACCCTGCCACTGCCTCGTGTAATGGTATCTTTATGAGACTCTTCCCAGCACCATCTGAGATAGCTCCAAAGAGAAACTTTGTTTGAAACTGTCGGACGCTCTGGCAAGCTGTGACTAGCCCAGCCCTGACTGAGAGAGGCTTTGTGCTTTTGGGGGAGGAGTCCTAGGGCCAGACTAGGACACCATCTGACATTACCAGCAGTTGATCCAGAAAGAGAAGACAGTGGCAAACACTGGATTCTACTGAGACAAATTCTATCATGATCTTCTTCATTGTGAGTGTGTGTGTGTGTGTGAGAAAAGGGAAGGAAGGGAGAAAGAGAGGGAGAGAAATATCAATGTATGGTTGCCTCTCATGTGGCCCCCCATGGGGACCTGGCCCACAACCCAGGAATGTGCCCTGACTGGGAATTCAACAGGTGGCCCTTTGGTTCACAGGCCAGCACTCAGTCGGTTACACCAGCCAGGGCTTTCCTGCATAGATTTTTAACATTCACGTCTTTTCATTCAAGTCTGTGGCTATTATTTAACTAGTTTTTTTATTAATTTATTTCAAATCTCTTATTTTTCTCCTCCCTTCTATCTCCCTCCTCCAGCCTCTCAAAACCATTTTTCTTGTTATTAGTCATTCACATTCTTTTTCTTTTCTTAAAATACCCTTATTCTCTTTCTACCTTTATCACTCTTCACTGGTTGGTTGTTGATATGGTGGTTTTCATTGCATTTCTTCAATTTTATTCCTATATCTTTACTATTTTTGTATTTCAAATTTTACCATTGTACTCTCCTCCATTTTGCCTTTTTCTTGCCTTTTTTTTATTTGAAATTCTATTTTTCCCTGTCTTAGCATGGCTTTCATTCCTCATTCTTAGTATTCCTTCTCCCCCTTTCCTCTCAAAATCACTTTTCTGTCCATGTGTCCTCTACAGTGATTCCTGAAAACCCTTCTTCCCATTGTCTCCTCCGCCCTCCCCTCTGGCTATTGTTAGACTGTTCTTAATTTCAGTGTCTCTGGTTATGTTTTGCTTGCTTTTTGCTTTTGTTGATTATGTTCCAGTTAAAGGTGAGATCATATGGCATTTGTCCCTCACTGCCTGGCTTACTTCACTTAGCATAATGCTCCCCAGTTCCATCCATGCTGTTGCAAAGGGTATAAGCTCCTTCTTCCTCTCTGCTGCGTAGAATTCCATTGCGTAAATGTACCATAGTTTCTTGATCCACTCATTTGTTGATGGGCATTTAGGTTGTTTCTAGCACTTGGCTATTGTGAATTGTGCTGCTATGAACATAGGAGTGCAAAGGCTCTTTTGAATTGGTGTTCCAGGGTTCTTAGGGTATAATCCCAGTAGTGGAATTGCTGGGTCGAAAGGCAGTTCCATTTTTATTTTTCTGAGGAAATTCCATACTGTTTTCCACAATGGCTGTACCAGTCTGCATTCCCACCAACAGTGCAGTAGGGTTCCCTTTTCTCCACAACCCCTCCAACAGTTATCTGTTGCTTTGTTGATGATGGCCATTCTGACTGGTGTGAGGTGGTACCTCATTGTGGTTTTAATTTGCCTCTCTCTGATGGCTAATGATGTTGAACATCTTTTCATATGTCTCTGGGCCCTCTGTATGTCCTCTTTCGAGAAGCATCTGTAAATATCTTTTGCCCATTTTTTAATTGGGTTTTTTGTCTTCCTGGAGTGGAGCTGTATGAGTTCTTTATATATTTTTTCAGGAACCACTATAGAGGACACATGGACAGAACCAAGGGGGAGGAGGGAGGCAGGGAAGGGAGGTGGGATTGGAGGGGGAGGGGAGGGGAGAGGATGCAGACAACTGTAATTGAACAACAATAAAATAAATAAATTTTTAAAAAAGGAACTTAAAACAGATAATCACTGAGTACCTATGTTTTGTTAACAGTCAAATCTTCTCTATCACATTTGGGTTCCAAAATTTTTTGCTATAGTGTCCTTACCCTCAAGGATTTAATTTGGTGTTAAAATTTTATAAAATAAATAAAATTTTAACAATCTAAAAAAAAAATCACTTTTCTCTCACCTGGACATCTCATAAGCTTTTTTCCCTTTCTGTTTTCCTTCGTAGTCCCATCCCACTGGTATTAATCTTTGCTGGTTTGTTGTTGATGTTGCTGTGGTGGATCTTTTTCTCCAACTTGGTTTCTAATTTTTTCACTATTGTTAAAAACATTTTTACAAACATCATACTAAACTCTTCCTTTTTCTTACTCCATCTAGCTTGCCACCTCATTTTTTAAATTACAGGTAAATTCATTTTATTTCTTTATTTACCTTGTTACAATTCTCTACTCTTATTATTCTCTCCCCTCTCAAAATCATTTTTCTTTCAGTCAGTCATCTCATATTCATTTTTCCTTTCTTATAATAGTCTTAATCTCTTCACACCTTTAATATTTGCTCATTTGTTGTTGAAAGTGTGATTGTGGGTGGAGGTTATTACTGCAAGTGTGGGTTTTGTTTCCTGGGCTGTTTTGTTTTGATCTGGCAGTATCTGTACACCAGCATACAAGATGTGGTGTGTGGTGTGACTCTCAGACAGTCAGATGGAGGGAAGAACCTATGTTATGAGTATTATTATTACTTCTAATGTATCCTTCATTTCAGACATTGTATTCTTTTTGAGGGAAAAAAACTCAAAAACATTAAAATACACAGAAGCTGAATAACATGCTTTAAATAAAGAATGGGTTAACAATGAAGTCAAGAAAGAAATCAAAAAGTATCTGGAAACAAATGAAAATTAACACACAACAGCCTAAAACCTATGATACACAGAGAAGGCGGTCCTGAGAGGGAAGTTCATAGCAATACAGGCCTACCTAAGAAAAGAAAAATCTCAAATAAACAACCTAATGCTACATGTACAAGAACTAGAAGAACAACAACAAACAAATCCCTGAGTGAGAAGAACGAAGGAAATAATCAAGATCAGAACAGAATTAAATGGCATAGAGACTAAAACACAATTCAAACGATCAATAAATCCAGCAACTCATTCTTTGAAAGGAAAAACAGAATTGACAATTCTTTAACCAGACTCAGTCAAGAAAAAATGGGAAAGGACTCAAATAAATAAAATCAAAAATGAAAAGAGGAGACATTATAACCAATACCATAGAAATACCAAGAATTGTATTAAATTACCTGAACAACTATATGCCAAGAAATTGAACAACCTGGGTGAAATGGACAAAATTCTAGAAACACAATCTTCCAAAACTGAGTCGAGAAGCAGCAGAAAGTCTGAGTGGACTGATAACAACTAGTGAAATTAAAGAAATAAGAAAAAAATCCCAGGCATACAAAAGCCCTGGACTAGATGGCTTCACAGGCGAACTTTGCCAAACATATAAAGAAATAACTTCTATCCTTCTCAAACTATTAGAAAAAATTCAAGAAGAAGGAAGATTCCCAAATTCTTTTTATGAGGCCAGTATTATCCTAATTCCAAAACCATGTAAAGACACAACAAAGAAAGAACTACAGGCCAATATCTCTGATGAACACAGATGCTAAAATACTCAACAAAATATTGGCAAACTGGATCCAGCAATAAATTAAAAAGATCATACACCATGATCAAGTGGAATTCACCCCAGGATTGCAAGGACTGTACAATATTCAGAGAACAATACATGTAATACACCACATAAACAAAATGAAAGACAAAAATCACATGAGAATATCAATAGATGCTGAAAAAGCATTTGATAAAGTCCAGAACCCATTTAGCAAAGTGGGAATAGAGGGAGCATACTCAACATAATAAAGGCAATATACGAGATACCTGCAGTCAACATCATACTCAACGGGCACAAACTAAAAGATTTTCCCTTTAAGGTCAGGAAAAAGACAAGGGTATCCACTTTTACCACATTTATTTAACATAATATTGGAACATCTAGCCACAATGATCAGACAAGAAAAATAAATAAAAGGCATCCAAATTGGAAAGGAGGAAGTAAAACTGTCATTGTTTGCAGATAACATGATAGTATACATAGAAAACCTATAGTCTCCACCAAAAAAGTGGAGTGAATAGTGTACATAGAAAATAGTGTACATCGAAAAGTGTCCTGTCTCACAACGCTGAAGACAGAAATTAAGGAAGATACAAATAAATGGAAGCATATATCATGTGCATGGATTAGAAGAATTAACATCATTAAAATGTTCATACTATCCAAAACAATCTACAATGTAATCCCTATTAAAATACCAATGGCATATTTCATAGATGTAGGACAAATATTTCAAAAATTCTTATAGAACCAAAACAACCCCCAAAAGCCTCAGCAATCTTGAGAAAGAAGGACAAAGTGGAGGGATCACAATAGATGATATCAAACTGTACTTACCACAAGGCCATATAATCAAAACAGTCTGGTACTGGCATAAGAACAGACACATAGATCAATGGAACAGAACAGAGAGCCCAGAAATAAATCCATGTCTCTATGGTCAATTAATATTTGACAAAGGGGGAGGAGCACAGAATGGGGTAAAAATAGCTTCTTCAATAAATGATGTTGGGAGATCTGGACAGGTATATGCAAAAAAATGAAACCAGACCACCAACTTATACCACACACCAGAATAAACTCAAGATGGATAAAAGACCTCAATATAAGTCATGATGCCATAAAAGTCCTAGAAGAAAACAGGCAGTAAAATGTCAGATATCATACACAGAAATATTTTTGCTGATATATCTCCTAGAGCAAGGGAAATAAAGGCAAAAATAAACAAATGGGACTACATCACATTAAAAATCTTCTGCATGGCTAAAGAAACTATCATCGAAATGAAAAGGGGACCAACTGTAATGGGAAACATATTTGCCAATTATACACGGACAAGGGTTTGATCTCCAAAATATATAAAGAACTCATATGACTCAACACCAGGAAGACAATAGATACAATTAAAAAATGGGCAAAGGGCCTGAATAGACTTCTCCAAGGAGGGCATACAGAGAGCCCATAGACAAATGAAAGGATGCTCAGTATCACTAGCCATCACAGAGATGCAAATTGAAACTACAATGAGATACCCCCTTATGCCAGTCAGAATGGCCATCATTAATAAATCAACAAACAGCCTGGCTGGTGTAGCTCAGTGGATTGAGTGCGGGCTGGGAACCAGGCGGTTCCGGTTCGATTCCCAGTCAGGGCACATGCCTGGGTTGCAGGCCAGGTCCCAGTGAGAGCCATGTGAGAGGCAACCATACATTGCTCTTTCTCCCTTCCTTCTCCTCTCTCTAAAATAAATAAATAAAATCTTTAAAAAAATAAATAAATCAACAAACAAGTGCTCGTGATGATGTGGAGACAAGGGAACCCTACTGCACTGTTGGGGGGAATGCATACTGGTGCATCACTGTGGAAAACAATATGGAATTTCCTCAAAAGCTGAAGATAGAACTGCCTTTTGACCCTGCGATTCCGCTGCTGGGATTGTATCCTAAGTGTCCTGAAACACCAATTCCAAAGAACCTATGCACCCCTATGTCCATAGCAGCATTATTTATAACAGTGAAGTGCTGGAAACAGCCTAAGTCCATCAATAAATGAATGGATCAAAAAACTGTGGTACATTTACACAATGGAATACTACATGACAGAAATAAAGAAGGAGCGCCTACCCTTCATGACAGTATGGAAGGAACTGAAGGATATCATGCTAAGTGAAATAAGCCAGGAGTGACAAATACCATATGATCTCACCTATAAGAGGAACAAAATGAACAAAACAAACAAATGAGTAAAGTAGAACCAGAGGCATGGAAACAAGGAACAGACTGACAATGACCAGAGGGGAAGCAGGAGGAGGATAAGGGTGGAAAGGAGAGGAAGTGACTAATCAAGGAACATGTATGAATGACCCATGGACATGGACAACAGGGTGAAGATTGGCTCTGGGACAGAGCTGAACTGGGCAGAAGAGAGCAAAGGGGGAAAATTGGGACAACTGTAATGGAACAACCACAAAATATTTATTTTAAAATGTTCCCTGAAAAAAAAGAAGAAGAAGAAGAAGATTGGAAAAAAAGAAAAGCTGACTCATACCTTGGCCTGTTATACCTTCTATACTTTATGGCCAAGAAATGTGGCTTTTCAAGTGAATGGTTGTCTGTTTTCTAGATAAGTCTAAGCTTGTTGTTAGAGGGGGAAAAAGAAGATTCAGGTGAACCTTTATACTGATAGAGGACAGCCTTCCATCTGGGCAAGGATAAGAGTTATGCTCTTATATTTTCATAACAGAATGTCAACTCCTGCCTGCACATATGGTATCTCAAGCATATGGATCTTTGTTTAATCAACGACCCAGAATATAGACACTTCAGGCAGTTTTCAGGAAATTCAATCTTTAATTGCCTTTGTTCTTGTACTTGCTACAATCTTGTTTGGAGATATTCGATACTTAGGAGAGACAGTGTAAGTAACACGTTAACACTCTGTTCTTTTAGGATCTTTGAGCCCCATACCTATAATAGTTATTTAACTCCATTATCTTAGGTTTTTGCAGAAAGGATTTCAATAATCTAAGCTGTAATGTTATGCCTTCCATTGTTATAGAAATCATAGAATCAGGTCCATTTAAAGACGATTTCTGAAGATTCAAAAAGATGTTAGAAATGCACTCAGATGCCCACATCCTTGCTTACCCCAAGCCCCACGTTATGACTCAAAAGATATAGAACTATGCTTAATAATAGATATTTATTTATTGAGGTTATGGGTATAGATATTATGAATATGAGGATAGAGATAAAAACAGAAATAGAGAGCTAGAGCTAGCTATTCAACTATAACAATAATGGAAATAAGATGGTATGGCACTTTATAATAAGAAATTTTGAAGAATTCTTGAAAGATTGAAAGAAGATGGGATTGAGCTATTAACAGAAAAAAGGCAACAGTAATATCCACGTCTGCTGAAGTGGAAGTGGTTTTGGGAATACTTCATTTTTGAAGCAACTGAGTCGTGGAGTAGAGTAGGGCCCCATGGCAACCATCAGAGCCATTATTTAAGAAATCCATTCAGAGCACCTGGGGCATCCTGGTTTTTGTTCTTCCACAGTTTATCATAAGCAGGTTGCAGCATGGCATTTAGCTCAAGGCTGAATTTATTCTGGATACTCAGGGCAGAGAGGAAGAGAAGCACCATAGGGACTGAGCAACATCTAGAAGGAAGAGGGAAACACTTTACACAGAAGATAAGCTACTGGGACAGTTGTTCCAATCCTGCAGCTTGCTCCAACCCGATAATCATCCAAAAATAAGGTCTCAATTAATAAGTAACATTTGTGAATAGAAGAAGAGAAATTCATAAACACAACACAAACACAAAGATTAGAGCAAACAAGGATAAATCACCAGGCATTTAAGTTTAATCATGAATGAGAAATATCAAACTAAATCAACCAAATAACTAACACATGAGAAAAGAGAGTTAATAATGCAAACTTAAAAACATTTTTTAATATCTGAATGACTTTCATAGAGATAAAAAAGTGACACTTTCCATCCAAGAAAACACAACCTGATATGGTTGTGATATTGAAATGAATAAATAATTCTCAAAAATTTAAACATGCTAAAATCTATGGAATAAATATGGGAATGGGGAAAGGATGGGAGAATAAATGAAGAGAGTCAAAGAATTCTCCCAGAATAGTCTCTAATAGACAGAGATGCAAATCATTAAATAAATGTAAAGACACATTGAGACCATGTCCAGAAGGCCAACAGTTACTTAATAGAGTTCTGAAGAGACAGAGAGAATGGAAAGAGTGAATGAGGAAAAACTAAGTAATACTAGAAAATTTTCCAGAGCTAAAGGTAAACAAGACTGCACATTAAATGATACCATATTGAGTAGACTCATTCTCTAAGGGAATGAGAAAGTTGTTATCTTAAGAATGCTTTGGTAAAATTTCAGAAAGATAATTAGAAAATCACAAAATGTTTTGAAAAGGAGAGTATTGTCCCCCAAAACAAAATAATTGGACTGGCATCAGATTTCACACTGACAACATTGGGTGCTAGAAGACAATCAAGCAATAGTCTCAAAGTTTAGAAATAACATTACTTTGACCCAAAATTTTATGCCCAAACTATTATTCAAGTGAAAAATCAAAACAAATTTACTGCTTACAAAAACTCTCTTCTTAAAGAATGTTATAGAAAATTACATTCCAGTAAAACAAAAATTATACATAAGAGAATATTTTAGATACCATTTATCAAAATGTCTCAATAAGTACATATACATAATGTAAAGAAATAATCTGTAATCAAAACCTCAAATAATCTCAACATAGGAGACACAGGAGGAGAGAGATAAAAACGTGCTAAGCTTGTCATCTTCAGAGAAGTGAAACATACCGATTAAATATAAACAATGGGGAAAACGCAAGTTTAAATACATATGTTAAGAATGTAGTCAGATTTTAGAAATAGAAAAATATTAAATAAATAAAAATAATGTAATCAATCCCATACAATCAGAGTCAGGAAAGGAGTAAAGAAGAAGGGAAGAAGAAAAGGGGAAAAAAGAGAAGGAAAAGAAGACCACAAGGCAAATAAGCACTTAACTAACAAAACCAACAAGGTCAAGTCCAAGCACAGCGGTAATGACATACATCTAAGCTTATTAAATTCTTCTCAAAGACCCAAATACAAGCTCTGAAACAATAAATTACATAGGTACTAAACTCACAGGCCTGGGCCACAGAGAATATTTTATGAATTTGACCCCACAGGCAAGGGGAGTAAAGGCAAAAATAAATAAGTGGGACTATATCAAATTAAAAAGCTTCTTCTGCACAGCAAAAGAAACAGCAAAGCAGAACAGCAACCAACTGAATGGGAGATATTTGCAAACAGCTTTCAAAGGGATTAATGTCCAAAATATATAAAGAACTCATGCAACTCAACACCAAACAAATGAACAATTCAATTAAAAAATGGTTTGAGGACCTAAACAGACACCTCTCCCAAGATGATATACAAACAGCCAATAGATACATGAAAAGATGTTCAACTTGACTAGCTGTTAGGAAGATGTAAATCAAAACTACTACCACCTCACACCTGTCAGAATGGCTATTATCAACAAGACAAGTTATAACAAGTGTTGCAGAGGTTGTAGAATAAAAGGAACCCTCACGCACTGCTGGTGGGAATGTAAACTGGTAGAGCTACCATGGAAAACAGCATGGAGGCTCCTCAAACAACTAAGAATACAGTTATCATATGAACTACCAATCCCTCTTCTGTGCATCTACATGAAAAATTAAAAAAAAAAACATTCATCCCCAAAGATATATGCACCGCTATGTTCACTGCAGCATTAGTCACAGTGGCCAAGACAGGGAGACCACCAAACTGTCCTTTGATAGAGGACTGGCTAAAGAAGATGCGGTACATATACACAATGGAATACTACTCAGCCGTGAGAAAAGATGAAATACTGCCATTTGCAACGACATGATTTATACTAAGCAAAGTCAGTCAGACAAAGTTAAGAACCATATGATTTCAACACTGACACTCATAGACACAGACAACAGTATGGTGGTTACCAGAGGGAAAGGGATTGGGGGGGAGTAAGTGGTAAAGGAGGCCAAATATATGATGATGGAAGATGCTTTGATTCTGAGTGGTGAGCACACAATGCAATGCACAGATCTGGTACCATAGAAATGTAGACTTGAAACCTATATGATCCTGTTAACCAATGTCACCCAAGAAGTTTAATGTAAATAAATAAATAAATAAATTCTATTAAAAAAGAAACTCAAGCTGGGTTGGAAAAACACAATGGCTTACAGATGGTACACATAAAACAAACATATAATATGTTTGACTATAAAACCATAAAACTTAATTCAAACATAGAACACAAGTAAAATACAATATATGCAGTATTTATAAAGAAGAAGTTTAATTATCCCTAGACTATGCTAGTCAGAAAATAAAAATGAAAGAGAAACTACCTAATGGAAATTTGGCAAAGTATGTGAACAGTATGCCTGAAAGTAAGCATTAGGATAATGCAAAATTAAAAATGGAATATGATTTACACCCATCAAATTGTTAAAGAATAAAAGTTAGAAAAAGAAAAATAGTAAACAATGCTTATTAAGTAGGGAGCTACTGTACAGATTACAGAATATCTGTACTACAAAATATTCTGCAATCATAAAAATAATGTTGTACACTTGTAAGCAGTGTTGTGGTTAAAAAATCCTGAAAAATATGTTACACCAAGACTCAAATTTTAGAAGACAGTATGATCCCATTTATGTAAAGAAGAAGAAGAAAATCTGTGGTACATACATAAATAGAAAAGGGTTATAAGGAGACACAGTAAATAAAAGCTCCTTTTGAGGGAGGAAGTAGGATTGAGTGTGGTGGGGTAGAGCTAGGAAATTAGAAAACTTTTATTTTTATTCTATATCTTAGTATTATTTGAATCTTTGTTGAGAAGAATGTATGTATTTATGCATGAACTTCTGTAATCACACACGGGTATATTATATAAAACCATAATTGAAGATATTTGTTAATTTTTCCCTTATTCACTTAGCACACGTTTACTGAGCACCTGTTACATTCAGACTATAATGACTGACGCTCAAGGAGTGCACAAAGGAGTGAATTCCTGCCTCTAAAGAAAGGGAAATTTAGATTTTATTTACATTAAAACAACTTTATTAGAGTGAGATTTGATGGAAGCTGCTGCTGGACCAGTTACAGATACATTCGCACATGAATATAGGAGTAAGATTATGAAGTTATAGGTAAAGTTGTTGGAATTATCCCAATGCAAATTTTGAGTTACAAATAGCTTACCTCTTACAACAAATGCATTCACACGTGTGTGCGTACACACAAAAACGCCATGCTCAATCCCTCAATGTTGATGTTGCTTTGTCCTTTTACTCAACGGGTCACAAGCCAAAAGAGCTGGAAAACAGGGCAATGCTTTTAACTTCTGATTGTGACAAAACCTGGCACATGTATAATAAAATTTTATTATTTTCTTCACTGAAACACATTTTTTTGGTCTTTCCATACATTAGTTTCCCCACTTAAAAATCCACATACATGTTCACTCTCAGTACTGTGTTACTTGTCGTCATTCGGAGAGAAATAATAGTAAGTGTTAGTGTCATACAATAGTTCATCCAGGGTTGCTGGGTATCCAGTTGTTCGATCTGAAGAAAGTATAAAGTTACATTGGGAAGGCTAAAGAGTACTTAATTTACAGCAGTAGGAACAGCCACAGGCGTGGAGAGTATGAGTGAAAATCAGAAAATAATACAGTAGAACACATACCCTCGTTTAGTTCCTAAGGCTGTGTTGAAGATACATGATCTTGTTTTTATATACTATTTGGGTTTAAACTTGGTATATTATAATGAATAATTTAATAAAGCTACAGCCTAAATGCAAAAGGGGGAAAAAACCAAAATGTAATTATAACCTTGTGAAATGCCTTCCACAACAGCAAAAAGTCTTAAGGGCAAGTGGATTTAATAGATTCAATGACTAGCATATCATAATAATTCAAATTTGATTTTCTTTCTTCTGCTTTTCCAACCTCAAAAATATTGCTTATTGTTTCAATAAATATAAAAAATGCTGAATTCTGATGGTAGAATAATATTGTAAATTTGAGTTGGAGATTTATTTTACTGGTAGTCTTTATATATCAACTCAAGGTTTTTTCGCAAAATTAAGATTTTCCATTATCTAAAGCTATGTAAAAGGGGCCAATAAAAAACAAAAATTATAAATTTAATAAAAGTATATCATAATTACATGGTATGGTACAGCAACAGAGTGTTTTAGGTAGCTAATTTTGTTAAGTAAGGAATTAAGCCCTGTTTGCTTCAACCTATTTGGAAAATCCTTTAAAAGTACACCCATTCATCCTCCTTTTTAATAAGTAAAATTAAATTTCTTGCCAATTGAGAGCAATATTCCTTAAGTGTGCCATGGTAGGAAAAACCACAGTTGGCAAGGTCAGCGCTCATTAAAACAAAAAATAGTGAGTTAGGATTAAAATATTAAGGTTAACATTGAGTGCTTGTGCAATGTATTTTCAGAAGAAAACACATTCTTAAAAGTAAATGTATACAAAAAATAGAATTGCCATAATAGTCGTCATGTTACTTTCTTATGTAATTCAAGAAATATTTCTGAAAAGCAGATTCTCTTCTAAAAACGATACTTCTTTTTAAATCTTCCCATCCAGCACCTCATGGCTTAAAATTGGAGGTCTTTTGTACTTTACATGCTCCCTTGTTTCAGTTTTTCAAGTCTCAGCAACATGTTTTATAACCCACTTTTTCAAAGATCATTAGAATGCCCAAAGTATGCCCAATCAGATGTACAAAAGAGTAGGTTTATTTCTGCATTTGATATTTACTTCTATTTCAAGCCCATGCAGATAGGGACTCGGTTTCAGTCGATTAGGGTTTCCACTCTGCTTGTCGTGGAGTCACGTAAGAGTTCCAAAGTGTTCAGAGGAGCATCTATCTGGTCCCTGGTGATTCCTCCGCTGTTACAGCTGCACTTTAACAGAGCCACATCTCCACTCACTGTGACGCTGCTCATCCACACAGGTCCCCTGTATCCTTCCTTGTTCTAGAGTCCATGGCTTTCCAGGTGCTCCTCCTGGGTACCTGGAAAATCTGCAGCTTGAAATGTGGGAAACTCTTCTTGATCCTCAGAGGCACCTAGATACTTTCTGCTGCTCCAGTGTATAATGTACTACAGGGAACTCAGAGACAGTCCAGGGAACTCTGGATCATCGGCCTACAGAGACCTCTATATACATATTTCTTCTCATCATTCTTGGGATGGGGAAATTACAGTGCTTATCCACCCTTGCTGACCTTACTCTGTGGTTGGGTACAATTTTCCTTAGGTCCTCAAACCAGTCTGGTGGTTTATTATTATCCTCCACCCAGATCTGCCCTGCATGGTGTGGGCAAGGGCCTATCAGGAACCCACTGTCCTCTCAACTCTCTTCACTTCCCCTCTGAACCATCTCCACCTCAGAAGCATTACACCATCCGGGCAGCGTCCTCTCCTCAGAAGTGTGAGTGCCAGCCCACTGGCCCCTTCTCAAAGTTCCCGAGCTGGCAGAATAAAATTTTCAGAAATTTGAGTTCCAACCTGGGTTACCTCTCCTGTGAATTTATTGCTTCTAGTAATCCCAATATCACCACTCTGTCCCCCTGGCTCTGGGAATGGTAGCTGCTTCCTGAAGTTCTTATATCAGTATTACCACAGTGTTTTTGCTTCTTCAGTCCTCCAGCGCTTCTTTAACAATTTCCTCTATTAAATTCTCTCCACTGACATATCGTGTGCTGTTTCTGATTTCCTGACCACAACATCTCCATGAGTAAGACTTCATTTAATACTTGCCTTCAGTAATTCCCAAATGAGAGAGAGCATAGGAGGGATCGCATTCAGCTGGTATTGGCAGTAGAGCAGCAGTACTAGCTGATTTCCTTCAACATCTGTTCTGATCAATGTGTTTTGAAGTTATAGTGGCTGTTAAATATTTTGAGTATCAACAATGCCTACCACTGCACATACTGAGATAATCCCTTTGATATTTAGTATTGCTGATGTCTGAGGTTTAATTTGTATATGCTCCATTTGCCTGTGAATGTTACTGGCAGACAAGCCTGCTCTGCTAGGGTTAAGGAGTAACCAAGAAGATTTCTGGCCTGACTTTCTTGAATTTGATACTATATAGCACAGGCCAAAGTAAGGTGCTTAGTCAATCAGTCACTGTGCTTATTGCTTAATGCCAATTTTATTTGAACATGAACGACTCTTTCTGAACCCAGTGTCGATTCTGGGTTTCTAACTCATCCAATATGCTCAATTGTGTCCATGTCTGAGACAAATATGAACCCCTGTAGTCCTGGTGGAGCTGAGGGGAATAGGAGAGAGTGTAGTACCAGGAGTGTGGAAATGTGACCAAAATCTGTCTTCATGGTCATAGAGATTGCATTGAATCGAATGTAGCTGGTCGTTTAAGATGGTACTTTGTGGGTTTAAGCAGTCAGGGCTTCTCTAAACTCTGTCATTTGCCAGACAAGAGAGGTCCTGGAAATCTTCAACAGTGATCAAATTTGTGAAACTTTACATTTATAAGCAGAAAATCTTCCAAAGGAAATCATTTACACAGTCTCCCTATAGACTTGATACCTAAATGAAATACGATAGCTTTTGTCCCAAATCAGTTACCACGGCAATGGTTCTCACATGGACATCTAAAAGCCACCCACAGCAGAGCCATCTAAACTGACTGTAAAAAATGTTGCTGACTCAGATTTGGTGGGAACGGGTTCTAAGAACAAGAAATAATATTTGGGAATCTTTTTATTGCTGGGAGTTGATAATACTTTGTAGTATGATAAATAATGATGGGCAGTATGTATTGAGCATATATTACATCAGCTCTAAATGCTTCACATGCATTGACTTATTTAACCTTCAGGGTAATCCTGTTATTATCATCACTGTAAGAATAAGTAAGAGAGTCATGAAGTTACACAACTTGCATAAAATTGCACAGCTCATAATCAGTGCGTGCTGGACTCCCACCAGGACAGTCTGACTTTGCATGCATACACTGCACCACAGCTCTGTGCTGCCTGTGTGGTAACAATCAAGGCTCACGTGTGGCATGTAGTCCCCTCTCTGAAATCTCGAAGTTCCAAAGAATCATCAGGATTTCAACACTGAACTTCACACATGAAAAAAATTCCTATGCCAAAATATTCATACTCATATCTAAAAAACAAAGAAATATACCTAACATTTTTACAAAGAGTTAATAAAGAACCTTTTATTCATGAAGCTTTAGTGAAATATTTTTCATAATATTAATCAACTAATCAATAAAATATGGATTAAATTTACCTGGAAATACATCTAAGTTTATCTACTTCTGTTTCTTTGAAGGAAAACACATCTGGGATTTCCCTGTGCCAAGAACATTTGGAAGATCATTTGAACTGCTTTGAATACTGAAAACAATGCCATAGCTCACCCAACCTCACAGGTGTTCGACCTGAGAAAAGCAGAGAGGATACCAAACCACTGCAATAACACGGGGATGTTTATAATACAAGGACCTCAGTATAGGCAGAACGTTGCAAGACCAAGAAGGAAAAAAAAATTATATATAAGAGAGATTTTATGTGATTTATTTCACTACTTTTGAATTGTGTTTCATGGAGAAGAGACAAATATTGTAGCATAAATCATCCATCAACCAGCTAATGTCTTTAACCAGTCAGCAAATTATTAAAAGTTACTTTTATTGAATTTACCCCTTGAAATTAAGTGCTTTGCCTTTATTATACTTAGCTGATGTTTTCTATGATTATAGAGGCTATCAAAATATATTAGTTTGTCAAAGCAATAATCCTTTTTTAAAAATTTCAGATTCAGCTTCAAGGAGATAAACTTCGTTGGAAACATACTGATTTCTCTTTGATGATCAGTGAAGGAAGGAGATTATTTAAGTAACCTTTTGATACACTAGGATTTTATAATAGCATGATACTTTCAATATCAGGATTTGAGCTCTTATAGCTCTGGCGAAAGCTTTTCCTTTTGTGACCAGCTAGAATAGTGCTTGCTGGTTTTATGTTGTTGTGTAAAGTTGCATTTATGTACATAATTTGGCATCTAGTTATGAAGTTCACTAGCTTCTATTAGTTGTTTGTGTTTTTGTGAACTGGAGCAAAGAATTATTGGGGATTGATATTTAATTAATTTTATTTACTTATTCATTTAAGTTTAATTAATTCTAATTAAGTATAAAGCAATGCTCTACTCCTTTAACTTCACACACACAAAAATAATTGACATCTTGAATCAGAAGTCCCTTATACATTCTTTAAGTTTATTAATGGCGTTAGAACAAATGGGAAACAGTAATACTTTTTAGGTGATTAGATCATTTGATCAGTGACCTAGAGAAATTTTCCTAAGTTGTACTTAAGTTTGTCTTTTTTTTTTATCCAAGTAGAATTTATATATCATCGAACTCACCACTTGGGGGGAAATTTTTCCCTGGAGTTATTGAGAATAATTGACATTCATCACTGTGTAAGTTTAAGATATATAGCATGATGGTTTGATTTACATGTATTGTGAAATGATTACTACAATAGGTTCAGCTAACATCTGTCAATTTCACATAGATACAATTAAAAGAAAAGAAAGAAGAAAACAATTGTCTTCGTGTGATGAGAACTCTTAGGATTTTACTTTCTTAACAACTTTCCTATGTATCATACAGCGTGTTAACTGCGGTGATCATGTTGTAGAACTCATCATTTTAAAATCCACAATTTAGTGGATTTTAGTATATTTACAAGGTTGTGCAACTATTACCACTATTTAATTCCAGATTATTTTCATCATTCTAAAATGAAACCCCAAACTCATTAGCAGGAAACTACTAATCTATTCTCTGTGCCTATTCTCAATACTTCATATTACTGAGATAATGCAATTTGTAGGCTTTTGTGTTTAGTTCTTTTCATTTAGCACAATGTTTTCAAGATTCATCCATATTGGTGTGTCAGTACTTCAGCCCTTTTATGACTAAATAATACTCTATTGTATGGATATACCATATTTTTTATTCATTCATTAGTTGATGGACATCTGGGTTGCTTCCACCTTGTGGATATCATACAAAATGTTGCTGTAAATATTCTTATATAAGTTTTGAATAAGCATATGTTTTGAGTGCTCTTGGGCATATACCTAAGAATGGAATTTCTGGGTCATATGATAACTCTATGTCAAAAATTTTGAGAAACTGCCTGTTTTCCAAACAGGCTGCACAATTTTATATTTATACCCATAAAGTATGAGAGTTCCAATTTCTCCTCATCTGTGCCATCATTTGTTATTTTACATTTTTAAAACTAGAGCCATCCTGGTGGGTGTGAAGTGAAAGCACTTAAAAATAATTTTTTCTTATTCCTATGTCATTGCATCAAAAAGAAATTGCTCCATTATCAAATAGATGTTGAATACACATCATTTTGTAACACACATGGAAAACTTAATTCAAAAAAATATACTGTGTACTTGAACACAGATAAATCTTAAGGAAAAAGTACAAACCAGTCCACACTCACTGATTACAATGCAAAAAATAAAAACAATAAAATTACATTAACAAGTTCTCATATAACCTAAAGCCTACATCCTAGACATCTGATAAAAATGAAACAAACAAAAAAAAAAGCCTTCAAAATAATACATGGGTCATGAAACAGAAATTTTTAAAAATTTACAGATGAATCACTATGAAAATGCAACAAACAGGACAGATCAAGATGTATATGATGCAGCTGCAGAAGTCGTCAGATGAAGTTTATAGTCCTAAATACATTATTTTATGAAATGGAAAAGTTTGAAAAAAAGGACTAAATTTTAAGTTAAGAAGTTTAAAATTCACAAAACAAACCCAAATAAACGGAATTAATAAAATGGGGCTTCTCTACTTGAAAAGCAGTAACAACGAAAATCATGTAGCTAAAATCATGCTTAATATTAAAACATCAGAACTGTCTCCACTAAAGTCAAGAATATAAGAATGTGTGTGTATGTAGGTGCATGAAAGTGGCCTGTATAGAAAAGGATTAAGCATGGTTGTTTTTGTTAATTATGTGGCATTTAATTAGATAACTCACAAAAAATAAACTAAAAACCATTAGCACTAATAGGAGAATTTAGCAAGGTTGTGGAAATTAAGACTAACATGGAATTACAAAAACGCTATGTAGAGAGGATTCCTGTCAAGATGGAGGCATAGGTAAACACACGTTGCCTCCTTGCAAAACTATAGCATAAACTACAACTAGACTACAAAACCTGTGTCACCCAGATTTGTCAGGAAATCGAGCTATATGGAAGTCCAACAGCCAAGGATTTAAAGAAGTTACATTCATCTAGACAGGTAGGAGGGGCAGAGATGCAGAGTCAAGGGGAGAGGCACCGAGCAGTAGAGAGGTATGGAGATGTGAATGGGCAGTCTCACATCCACATGTAGTAGATAAAATCAGGATGGATACCTCAGGAGTGAGAGATCTCAGACCCAGACCAGACCACCCAGCCTAGGGTTCCAGCTCTAAGAAGGTAAGTCCCCACAACTTCTGGCTATAAAAACCAGTGTGGGTTGGAGCAGTGGAACTAACCACAGGATTATCAGGAGACACCTCCTACAGAGTCTGCAACAGATTTAGGACTTTTGCAGACTTACCCTCTCTGGGATTTAGCACCAGGGCAACAGCTGGAAGGACACCAGTGGCGTACAGGGAGAAATTGAAGTGACTGGCAACAGAGCCAGTACCAGGAGAAAACTTTGACCTGGACAAAACTCCGGAGGCGAGGCAGAGCCCTTTCTGGGCTCTCCTCCACACAGAGCCGCAGAGTGGCGACATGAGTTGCCCTGCCCTGGTGATTACCTAATGTTCTGCCCCATACAATTTACAGGTGACTTTTCTACAATAGACCATGCTACTAGGACAGGAAGTCAAAGCAGCTCTACTTAATACACAGAAACAAACACAGAGAAGCTGCCAAATTGAGAAGACAAAGAAATAGGGCCCAGAAGAAAGAAAAAAACAAAACTCAAGGAAAAGGGCCTAAACATAATGGAGATAAGCAACCTATCAGATGCAGAGTTCAAACACTGGTTATCAAGATGCTTAAGGAACTCATTGGGTACTTCAGTAACATAAAAAAGGCCCAGGCAGAGATAAAGGTTACATTAAGTAAAATAAAGAAAAATCTACAGAGAACCAACAGTGGAGGGGATGAAGCTGAGAATCAAATCAACATTTTGGAACATAAGGAAGAAAAAAAAAACCATTCAATCATAACAGCAAGAAAAAAAAAGAATTAAAAAAAAATAAAATAGAATAAAGAGCCTCTGGGACATCTTCAAATGTACCAACATCTGAATCATAGAGGTGCCGGAAGGAGAAGAGGAAGAGCAAGTAATTGAAAACTTGAAAAAATAATGAAAACTTCCCTAATTTGGTGAAGGAAATAGACACAAGTCTAGGAAGCACAGAGTCCCAAACAAGTTGGATCCAAAGAGGACCATACCAAGACACGGCATAATTAAAATTCCAAAGGTTAAAGCTAAAATCTTAAAAGCAGCAAGAGAAAAGCAGAGAGTTACCTACAAAGGAGTTCCCATAAAACTGTTGTCTGATTTCTCAAAAGAAACTTTGCAGGCTAGAAGGAGCTGGCAAGAAGTATTCAAAGTGATGAAAAGTAAGGACCTACAGCCTAGATTACTCTATCCATCAAAGTTCTCATTTAGAATGGAGGGACAGATAAAGTGTTTCCCAGACAAGATAAAACTAAGGAGTTCATCAACACCAAGCCATTACTATATGAAATGTTAAAGGGAACTATATAAGTAAAAGAAGATCAAAACTATGAACGTTAAAATGGCAACAAATTCACAAATTTCATCAATTGAATCTAAAAAAACGAACTGAGCAAACAAGCAGGACAGGAACAGAATCCTAGATATGGACATCACTTTGAGGTTATCAGCTCGGAGGAGGAAGATGGAGAATGGGGGAAAGGTGCAGGGATTAAGTACAAATTGGTAGGAACAAAATAGACAGGGGGGTGTTAAGAACTGTATAGAAAATGGACTAGCCAAAGAACTTAATGTGCATGATCCATGAACATGAACTAAGGTGGGGGGAATTGCTGGAGGAAAGGGGGGTACCATGTGGAGGGGGGCAAAAGAGTAGAAATTGGGACAACAGTAATAGCATAATCAATAAAATATATTTAAAAAACTATATATACAGTACAAAATCATTTATAGTTTTAAATACAGAGGCTCACACACATAGACACACACACACCAATGGTCTGTTTTAATGAACTCCAACAGAGGTATGTAAAAGGAGTAAAAAGTGTAAAATAGTTCACCCAACATGTGCACGGCCTACAGAAAAGGAGATGGAGGACAATGACACGGTAAAGAGAAGATCAAAAAAGACTTTAATTTTACTTTTATAATTTATTTAAAAACAGAATGCATTCATATACTAGTTGTGCTTTTAAAATGTTAGGAGTGCTTTTCTCTTGGTGGGGAAATATGGGTGAACGCTATTTTCTATAAAAGTAAAAGAGGTATTTGAGAGACAAAAGGAGAGAAGGGAACACAGCAGTGTAAATA